>JAAAKL020008526.1:0-15850 GCA_010016065.2 Carybdea cf. marsupialis auct. non (Linnaeus, 1758)
CATTTTGTAGCAATATATCTTGGCTTGATCCAAACGTTTCTGGCTTCATCGAACGGCTGAGCCGGTCCTGAGACTGCCCTGTGTAGTATTGAATTGCAGCAAGAGCGCTCAACACGGGTCGGAGCTGTACAAATCAAGCTCCGATTAACGTACGCCAGTGATGAAAGTGCAGATTATTCCCCCACATGATGCGAAAGAATAACATGAAGAGTGATGATCACCAAGATAATAGAGAAGCCTGAAGATACCTTAGAAAAAGACTACGACTCAAAACATGAACACCAATCATCTATACTAGACATGTTTTAGTGACAATTGGAAAAAAAAACATTGAGAAAAACTTTCAATGCACTACTTTATACCAAGTAACTAGATGAAAGTAAGAAAGGCGTAGATACGTAAGTTGAATTATGATAGCCTTCATCTCAACAGTAGCTAATTCTGCAAAAAATACATGACAAAAGTAGTCCATAGTTCGCTCATGTAATAAATATACAAATCAGCAATAATGGTGCATTTCTATGCCTTTCTTCTATAAGACAAGGATCTTCTAGTTGGAGAAAAGTTGAATGCAGAAGGAAAGTGTGACATCACGATTTTGAAAATGTTGGAATTTTGGAGAAAAAGCACAATTTTCGTATTGCTGTGTTGGCGAGAACGTCGATGGCCATAATTGAGAGTGATGTCCTTTCCCAACACGGAGATATTAGGTTTCAGAGCTTAAAAACTCCCTAACAAAACCTTATTACTTAATGCTGGTTCCTAACGTAAGGATCCAAGAAATGTTAACAGAGTTCTGAGCGAAGATTTTTGAGATTCAAACGGCTCTAGTTTAAACACTGTATACACTAGAGGTCTGGTATTTTGGTCAGAGACAGACCCGCTATCTGGTTGATCAGATTTAGCAAGATTACTTGCAGATACCCAACCTAGCCTTTTACATACAGATGGATATATTGTAATGTCGTTGTCGCAAGCAGTGCAGGGTAGAGCAACTCGCTGTCAGTAAACCAAGTATTTCCTTGACTTTTATCTATTCTATCTATTTTATCTAACTGTGATCTCTTTCACAGTTCCTCAGCCACTCTTTACACATTACAACATTTTCAATATATATACAATTCACAAGACAATGAACGGACGCTTAATTACAATAAATCAATTTGATTAGCTAAAAATAATCAGGGAGTGGTTAAAAATCGTGTGTTCGTATTTGATTGGAAGTTAGTATTAGGACAAAGGATAGTAATCACAGGAAGAGGAAATCAAACATACAACAGAATCACGTAGACTACAAACTCTATCACGACAATATATTCTGAGGGCGTCAGCATTTCATCATGTGAAATGTTTGAATATACTATGTTTTCAATTCTTACTATTAATGTTAAGTTGACAAGATTTATGTTAAACAGATTTGAAATATTTTGCTACTCACGGATGATATCTAAAAACAACAAGTATTAAAATGAAATGTATGTAGGTTTAATTGTTTTAGTAGTCGTAACCAACTTGAGCTGGACTTTGTCATGCGAAATGTTAGACTATTTAAGGACCTCAAATGTTTAAGAAATAACGAGTCTGAAACCATTCACAGATAACTCTGAGACCTATATGGTCTCCACACCCACCATTTCTGTAATGATAACATCACACAGAATAACTAAGACAAGAAGTGATAGGTAGAGTATTTCGTTGCAGACAGCCGCAGCAATGCCTTCATCGCAAAATTGCTTGGACCGAATTGGCACATGAAAAGGCGCATTTTAAGCTAATCTGACGTCATCATTGTCAAAGCCAACAAATCTGTTTGGAACCTTTTCAGGTCAAGGTGATCATTGCCCAGTTTCTAGAGTTCACGACGCGGAAGCGTGGTTACTGGGTTGAATACAAATGATGACATATTTCTACTCCTATAGGATTTCATCAGAAAGGACATGGATAAAATGTTGTTGGGAAGGAAATATTTTATTTCGGTTGTATTAAAGCACGAAATTCTTCAGGGATTCGTCTGTGTCCTAGTATTTTTATTTTCTCGATAATCCGATTGATTCATATATAGTATACAAGTATACAATTGACTCTGGTTTAGAACAGCTAACATTGCATCTATGTCTGAAACGTCAAGCAAGCAAAGATATTGTTAAGGAGACGAGTAATGACATCTCAGGAAAGTGCGATAGTTAGCAGATGTATTCAACTGAACTTTCCTGTCGATGGCTCTGGTCACGTACCAAAGAAATAAGTGTCATTGTTTTGTCAAAAAGAAATCTAAAACCAATAATATTGACACTCATGAAATTAATTAAAAACTCGATAATAAAAGATAGCACGAGATATTTTCAAATACGATTTCACAGACTTCTAACATGCGTGAAAAAACCCGAGAAGACAGAAAAGTTTGGAGTTTGCAAGAATGAATTTACTGTTAGCAGCAAACCGATTTGTCAGCTGAAATGTAAGCCTTCTCTTTTACTTCTGTTGTGTTAAAATTGCCCATTTTGAAATAAAATCAAACAGAAAGAATTCTGAAATGTGTCGCAGAATTTTTCTCCTGACTTATCATACCTTAGAAATCGCTGAAAGGATGTTAAGTTCTAGGTCATCGGATGATTGATGTCTGTTGTTGTTGAATACGTGAATTGTCCATAAAAATAATTATGGTCAATAATCGCTAAGGATCTTGATAAAACATCTTTCTTGATTCAGTATTTTCCTCACAAATATCAATTAATCACTGATAATTAAAGAACTATCCTTTAACATGTGCAATCATCTTTTTGGGAGCTGATCTCAAGGGAGAGATTGATTTCAAGAATCTTTTAAGAGAGTTTTAATCTACAAATTTAATCGTTCTGTGGTCACTACTTGCTTACTGTTTGAAGCTGTCTTTAACAACCTTTCTGTTATCGGTACTTTTGGATAATTATTAGCCAGTATGTCGTCCATTGTTACACCAACATTTCTACTAGGCTGAAGATACTCCTATCAAACTCTTTATCCAAGGGTTGTGCTGAGATTCTATCAGGAGAAAGCTGCCATTCGATGTGTCACACATAAGTGGAGCTGTGGACGCTGAGAACATAGACAACGCCTAACTCACAATGAGTGCCTTTTCGGGATAGTGCAGACATCTAGATGCGATAGGCAGTTCCTACAATATACTAGATGAGAATGTATTACTGACAAAGCGACTATTGAGGGGTAGATGTTGTGGCATGAAGGACAGTTGGACAGTTGGACAGTAGAAATATGAAGTTATAGGTAACTGTTAAATTGCTGGCGGGCATAGATTTCCATTTGTTGCTATTTATCATTGTAATAGACAAATTTCAAGAATCCTGAAAGCTGACAAGCCCCTATTTCTCCCTTGCAGTGCCCGCCTGCTAAACGCTCTTCCTGACACGTACAATTATCAAACGAATACCCTTCTTAATGAATCAAACAATATTTTCGCAGATATCAAACTAAATGTTATAACATAATCGCTAACATGTATGAAAATTGAATAACAGGACGCAAAAGAAAGGTACACTTAGGAGCTAGTCTTAGGCTTGGAGCCTCGAATATTTAGGAGATACAAAACACAGTGGTGGCAAGATTTAAAAATATTTTACATAAAATAATTATAACATTTTATTTTACATAAATTTAAATATCATTTTCATGGTTTCAATATTAAGCGAACAAACAAGTTATCAGTACCGTATTTTGTACGCTCATATTAAGAACAAGCAATGCTGGGATGATTATATATAGGAATGATCGTACTTTAATATCTTATGCTAGGAAATCACTCAGAAAATATCTCGTACAAGTTATGAATAACTCCTATTAAAGCCCAAAACTCTCTCAACTCCCCTCAACTCCAAAGGGCTCTCTTTCGCACGGAATAACTCTCAATAACTCCTTTTGACTTCTTCAACCCTCACCTCTCGTACATCAAATCAAGGAGTGATTTACCCCTCAGAAATCACAGTGTTCCTCACTCTTCAAGCTATTCAGATTCTGTGATCCCTTACTTTCCTTAGGGTTTATTGCACGTTCGAACGTTTCCCAAATCCTCGTGTCATGAAGGAATTTCTTCAAACGAGTTTCTTCCATTCTGTAAGAACTTTTATTGAACTTTGTTCGGAATTTTTAGTTTGTATCAAATACCCTTCTAACATTATTATCAATAGTACATGTCATTTGGGTACCGGTGTATTTTAATACCATAATGAACTCACCGACGGACACTGGTACATACATTTGATGTAAGATTGACATTATATATCAAGCAAGAACAGATTTGGTGTCAACATGCTTATTAACTAGTTTTTGTCTGTTGCTCATTAAAGACATTGGTACACCTATCAATGATTACGATTATTCACCAGGCACCGAAAGGAAATAATAAGGGACTTTGTAAATGTTCATGACTGCTCCTCATCCTACTTTCCTATTTTTGGAAAATTATTGTTTTCCATTTTATACATTGTGGCGCCTTTATTTTATAATGACGAACACAGTGTCCTTATATCAAAAGTCTACCATGACCGTGATATCATCCCGTTTTCTATCTTTGGCTACTGTAACCGAAATCGATTTAACTCTATGGTTGCTTATAGTATTTGAACCTCTAGATTATGATGAAAGTATTAAATGAATCTGACCACTAGTTAGGTTTTCCCCCTTAAAGTGGGGTTTCAGTATATAGATGCTTCTAGAGGTATTCATCTGGTCTACACGCTTTCACCTCAAATCCATGTAAGATTCCCCCGGGAAGTAAGGCTATTCTTAAATCCAAATTCTAACTGTTTATCCCAAGTGTTTACACCATCTTTTGAATCTTTCCTTCTTATCTGTTGTCAGGCCAGCAGCCACGAGGCGCGCTCGAAGCACCTCCGCAAAATAACAATTATCCCTCTGCATGCAGACAATGTACATGACTTGTTACATAGAGTTTCACATCGCAATTTTTACATTGCCCGCCAGTCAAAATGTCTTGCCCACCTCTCCACTGCTGAATTCTTCCTAGCTGCGAGCTGCGAGTCGTTGTCTTTATGGTACCTTTTCGACAGTTGTTATTTCAACGAAGCCGTTAAACTTCCACCCTTCCTTGTGCTTTGAGTTATCATAAACTACCTTATTCTCTCTCAAAATTGTCTGTTGTCTGTTTGATGCTTCTTGTTGCTTTGACACAACTGTAAAATTGGATATCAAGACCATCCGATCAAACGATTGTAGCTTCTACCTTGCGCTGTTTCTATTTAATCTTTAATTGTGATTGGTACAGCCATGTCAAAGCTATGGTCAGTCTCAGTAGCCATTGAAACATTGTCTCGACAATCACTGTTTTGGGGGTCCTTTCTCGACATGAACGCATAACATAAATAGAAGATTGACCTTGGAACTGGCAAGCCTCCGAAATGCAAATCTCCTAATCATTTTGGTAATTTATTGACACAGCTGGACTATTTTACCCCCACATTAGTTTCTCCAATCAAACCAACTTTTCAAAACATAAGAAATAATGGATTCGCATCTGTTGTTAATTTAGTTTTAATAGTTCATTAAGCTTAGTGTACACAACAGAGATTAATATACCTTTTCAAGACTAGGAAGCAATCGGTGGACTTTTTTTGGTAGCAACATGTCATAATGTAGCTGAAACGTGTCATTCATAAGGAAGAATACCTCTTTCCAGACGTCAAAGGTAAGTGAGAGACAAAAATATTTTAATAGATACAGATTAATTTCAATAAATATATACAAGTATATAACTATACAATGTAAATATTTTCCTAAAGTTGAAACTATTATTGAATCGAAAGTAGCTTCTGGTTAATAGGTTGAGCTGATTATAGTGACAAATATTTCTTTCCTTTAATTTTTTGAATTATAAAAAACCCTTTAAGTACATAAATGAGGCTTTAAGGTTCGTAAGACTGCAACTGTTGCTGATTTGCAGCATCCTGATACGGATAAATTAGAGCTAATTGTATTACAGAAGCCTATTAATATCAAAAACACCAAAGCTATTTTTGTGTATTATAGTATAAATTTTTAAAGTATTATATTTTTCAGATTATTAATTTCGATTTAATTACAGTGCTATATACATTGTGGTATCCATATATAATAGTGTGTTTATTCAAGCATTATCATTGGTGGTGCCGCAGTTACCCACAAATCACGATTTCAAATTATTCAAACGTCACGTACGTAGAAAGCAAAGACTCTGATTCGTTACTTCATTAACTAACTTGCCACGTGTCATAATTGACACTCCGACAAATTCTTCCAAGTCCTAGCAATGTACAGCTATATCGGCACCTTTCTAAGCTTAATTGGATAAATTTATTTGCTACCTCAATTAAATAAAGTCATATTTTAATCGACAAGTCATACGTAGAAGCAAACAATCATTTTGGATATTTCCATTCCAATTTATCAATGCTTCCCATTAATGGTTCTCAACTTTAATATTTTAAGGTTCTAGTGAAACTAAAAAGCTAAAAAATTCTTCTCACTCTCTACAGACGCCTCATTAATGATCAGTGTCATAAGAACCTTGATTTAAATAGAATAGGAGGTAACTGTCGAGGCGACATTTTGCCGGTTTGCCTGCTAACAGCTTGTAAACTGAAGGACCACTTTCTAACACGGTGTCACATAAACTGCAAAGTTTTGTTGTTTTTCCATCTACAAAGACAGTACTTCAGAAATCCTAATATCGTTCGTTATCTCCTTCACCTGTATTAAGGTCTATTCTCAGTAGCATCCTGTGGATTGATAGCATCGTTGAACTAATAGGTGTTCGTGTGGTGTATTGATCTGAGCCGCGAAATACGGCTGCGGGAAAGGTAAGTGGCGCTCCCAGTGAGACCTTGGTTACCTTAGAAAGAATATCAGTGATTACTTGGTGACAATAAAATTCCTTAGTTTCTCTAGCGCCAAGTGATCACCGCTAATCTTAATTGTACAGATGGTGAAAAGGGCGTTATATTCCTTAGTATATCCCCCTAAATTAATCATTTATTCATCAATGAAATTATCTGGTTGGCAACTTGTATAATAAACAACACTCCACACAATGATCTTACTTCCTTCTTGGTTACGACCAATGTCTATACACTATCTAGTTTGTGGACGACGGATGCATACTGTTGCCTTGCGAAACACGACACTGTCCGTAAAAAGCAGCACTTCAGAGTTTGAAAACACAACAGTTGTTGACAAAGTTCTAAGCGCTTAAGAAACATCAAGAGAATGTCATTAGCTATGTCTTTCGGAACACGATGTTGTGGTGCTGCATTATTTTGTATTTTATTCATAGAGGACTCAATACCACTTATCGCCTAGACCAGTGAGAAGCAACAAAGATTTCTCAACAAAAATAGATTGCTGTATTTTTCAACGCGGTATTAAATTGAATTGCTGTGGTCAGTTATCATTAATTTTAATACGTTCGTTGCTTCTCATAGTAGCACCAATACTTTAGTTTATCTTCTTCAACATTTAGACGTTTTTAGGTCCTTCAACAGATCAAATAATAAATTCAAGCAAACCTGGAAGAAGGAAACAGTTTGGAGAGCTAAACGTAACTGCCAGCTATCATGGGGCAGAGAGGAAGCGCATTTTTGAGAAGAGGTAGGATTGTCAAACGTTGAATTATTTGAAATCTATGAACTTTAACAATGAAATTTTTAAGGTACAATAAGGATATTTTTCTCCTGGAAAAACAGGTGAGCTTCCACGTCAACAAATTATTTCGGTCAACAATCTCAACTACGGTATTTTTTCACGAGCTTTGTCTGCGTTGTCTGAGTTATTTCTTATTGTATTTTTTGGAATTGTACATTGAGAAACCTAACACCTGTTGCTGAGATATATTAATGCCACCAAATGAAGGTAATTCTTGGGACACGTGTTTCTCTCATGACGACGTTTAGTGAATTTGATGAAATCATAAAACCTTTCAGCTTGTATAAGATATTTGTGTTGTCAGTGAAATAGATAGCTTATCGATGCGACAAATGTGATAAATCACCTCTTTCAATATTGTTTATAAACTTATACTGCGTTTCCATCTATTATTTTTGGTAGGATGCTAATTTCAAACTCCAGTTACTTTTGTAGGTTAGGGTTACCATAGAGATTGTTACTCTAGTGGTGAATGTACGTTTATAATTTATTTTGCCAGCTGCGGCATGATATATCTGCTCTCATGCAGAAAGAACAAATATATTTATTGTGTTACAATTTTGACATCCTTCACCTTCTGGCAGGTTTGATAAACCAACTTCAGCTTTTCATTTTCGCTCAGCAAAGAATGAAACTTGCAAGTCTGGAAAATCGACGACTGCGGTTTTTGAGTCTGATCAAGGGTCTAGTCATCAACACAATGTTAATTGAATAATGTGAATTGAATCAATAGAAAAGCGTGTGGAAGCCATAAGTTAACTACAAATTGGAAGTAACGTAGCTGTTAGAAAGCAAATAACCGATAATCTGTTGGTCAAGTTAGGAACTATTTATCAACATGTTGGTTGACCAAGAATCTAAGCTCTGAATCGTTTTACACAAAACAGAATTTATACCATCTACTTATGGTTGCCTATGTTAATACGAAATAGTCTAAGGTAAAAATAGACATTACTTATACCTAACAAGATTTTTAATCCAATCACTGTACTCTTTATTAGTACACTTCCTCAACCTTTCCTTTACCAAGTCAAAACAAATCAAGGCAAACCTTCACCGCCACCAACCTATATCATCGTGAAATAAGTGTTGGAGAAAGGTTCATAAATAATTGTATTGTTGCACATTCGAGCGAATGTACTGCGTACCTTGCAACCACAATCCTTTGTAAAACATTATCTTTCCATGGGATGCATTCTCATTAATATTGGTAAAAATTGAATTTTTTATATCTAAGGTAAATTTAATCATTGCTACAATTACTTTATCGATACCTTGAAGATATATGAGAAAGGAAAATACTTTAAAGGTTACTTTTGTTTCCTACAGCTAATGGCAGTAAGAAACTATAGGCCAAATAAGAACGTCATGTAAATGCAATTTAAACATAGATTATACCTCATATTTACCTGTTTCTACCACCAGCAGTCATTATTTATCTTTTTTTTCCCTTATTATACCCTTATAGTTTCCAAGTTGCTGTAAATCCGTCTTTGCCTAGCTTGGTAGAAAACCGCATGTGTGTTTGTCCCTAAACTTTTGTTAGTAACTCAATTGCAATTTTACCTCATGCCAATTTCGTAAGACAATTACTCGATACTGTTTGTAGAATATTCTTCCTACCCGTTGTTCACATCCCACGTACCAACATACCACAAACGTTGCACCATACAAATGATATGGGAAGCTTGTTGACAGGAAAACTTTACGTTATTTTTAAGAGTTTCTATATAAAAGCGTCATCTTACAACATGGTTCACACAACCTCTCAGGAAAACTAATTTTCTCTTCTCTTTGAGAAAATACAATCAAAATTTGACCGGCAAGTCGTTACTTGTTACCGCGTATCTCTTGCTTTCTCGTACCACATCAAAGAAAACATTTTAAGTCGAAATCGTTACGCTTTCTCTACTTCCAACCTACATCGCCACTTTTAATAAAGGATGGTTCTCCACTAAAATGAACTATTGACGTTTTAGTACCATAACAATCCTTAGCAGGTTTGGCCTATCTTGACCGCAAACGGGGGCTCTGATATTCTTTTATTAGCTTCTTGTTTAAGAGCGTGCTATAGGAAATCTGAAATTTAATTGTTAGAACACAAGAGAAACCGCCTTCAGCGTCCTAATTTTGTTTATTTATGAAACATTTGTTTACTTTGGTTGCACAAATAACCGCAAATCTTTCATTTTTGCTCAAATGAGGGTGTACCGTATTCTGCGAAAATATGCGAAGTTTGCTTGTTTACGATTGGTTTACTGCATGAAAATACACAAGTTTCCTCATCAATTATATGCGACTATGACATTTCAAAAAAGAAAGATGAGAATAGATGCGTACCCTAACTGAACAGCTAACAAATTGATCCAAATGTTGTCTTCAAACTCGTGCATTAGGCACATGTTTTGATTGTAGCACATAGGTAGGTTGCAACGTAAATATCTTTTCTTATACAAACAACTAATGAACATTAAATGAAATAGCTACAAAAAAAGGAACTCTAGACAGTTGGGCATTATGTAAAGTACCATAGTCTTCAGTTGGAAATCTTGAACCTGGTTGATTTCTAGTTTTTAGGCTGTCTCAATACTAAATGTGAAATAAAGGAATTGAACCAGCTCACCACTGAACTGCAATAAAGTTCTAAGTTGATTAAGAAAAGAAAATCTATTGAATTGAACAATTTTGATATTTGCGACAAGGGAAAAGGCTTGCCGTAACGCAGACATATGTACTTTACTTTTCTTAGTTTCTTCAATGATTGTATATTTGACATCTGAAACTGCAAGGGCAAAATGTCAGAGTTCCTATTGTAACTTCCTCAAAACATTACTGGCAAGTTTGTTTCCTGATCATATGTTACAGGCACTTTAGAATCTGACATAGGTGTTGAAATTTTGACCCAAATTTTATAGCCTAGAAGCAAAATAAAGCAAGTAGCCACTTTGCGTCCCATTATTATTTCTCATTGAACGTATGTCTACATATAAGAAGATGCACTTTTATCTGATTCCATTCATTTGCATACAGACTTGAAGTTACTTTATAGTACATGTGTCTTAACCCATTCATGTACTTTTTATCATGCTACAAAGATTACTGTTAAGTTTGTTAAGTAAGATTGTTTATTATTTTACCGAAGGTCAATCCCTGTTTACCGGTCGTGGTTTTGCTGCTTAGGGCATTAATTTGTATAAGAAAATTTCTATAAACATTCCTTCTTAGCCAGGGGTCATATGTGAGTAATAAGGACGGAAAGGGGGACCTTAGGGAGGAGTAACAGATTTAAAATTCCAGCGTTTGGCAATGAAAATAATTCATCTAGTTTATGACACTCATTAATGCCAAAAGATATTATTGAAACCATTTCAGTCAAATTTGAGTAAAAACCAAGACAGTAAATTCACTAGAATTACAGCTCATCTTTTGCTACCGTATACGTTGTGAAATCTAGCTAATTTTGCAGTCTATTGTATTGACAGCAAAAATCTCATGATATCAGAAAAACGTAATTTATATGATTCCAACATCTTTAAAATGCTTTTGCTATCTACTGCATATTTTCATTAAAAGTACTGCATAATTGATCTGGATTTTTCTGTGGAGCAAAGAAATGAAAGATTTGTTAAAACATCAGTCTAAAGCTATAAGGTATAGAATAGGCTTAAAAATACTATCGTGTAAGCTTTCGTAGAGCGAGTCCGTAATTGAAATCTTACAGGAATGCCACCTCTCCAATTTAAGCAAAAAGGATGGTTTTTGTACAGCGGGGCTGGATCATACAGGCCTGTACGTGTATTTCCTTTTAAAGAAAAATTACATTATTATCCTTTTATGAGTACTAAACTAGAAAAAAGTAATTACTGGGATCTAAGAGAGAAGCTGCTTTTTAAAAGTCTGATATCTTTGGAGAGGAGATAGTATTGTTATCCTCTTATGGAAGAGACCAGGAATTTATAAAAGTCAAAGATTAAAGATAATAATTTCTGGCCCTGAGCTACCTTCTATTGCTACCTTAGGCTTCTTTAAACTCACATCAGCCAATTATTGACCACTGTAACGTGGGCAATATTTCAAAGGGTACTTTAGAATGCCTATTGCACTGGTAAAGCTACCCTGCTTATTTCAAAGAAGCAATTCTTGCGTTTTGCTTTTGCCTTTTTTATATTGACGACGTAGGACGCATTGACGATAATGCCACCTCAGTGACAGAGGAGTACCAAATAAACTTCCCATATTACCTCTTAAATTTACTCTTTTATCACTGTCCACGATTACTGTCAGTAACGTCTACGAAATGACCGTAGTCACAAACACCGCTGTTAATGATCAGGACCAACTCAAACTGCATGAAGATTTAATTCCTTCATCACCCTCTTACATGAATGGACACTGTAAATAAACGTTAATGTCTTATATATCTAGATGCCATGTCTGTATAAAACCACTCGAAATGCAGTCAAATACAAACATTTCTATAAGTAGGAAATTCACTTCGCTAAAGGTTATGTTCTAGATGACCAGTCTTCTCTCAACGACTATCATAAGAATTCCTTTAATACAGTAGCAAAGGAGCGTCCTCCATTTAATCGTAGGCAGCTGTGTCTCTCTTGGGATATATGAATGGACAACTAAGAATCAGGATACTTCTGCGCGTGCGCAAGCAACTCATGGGAAGAAAAAAAGCAATGGAAACTAAGCTATGCAATAGGACAGAAGATTAGGAATCTGGACTACGCATGTGGAGTCAATGATGACGATGCTGCTGCTTCTGAAAATGATGATGATAACGATAATGATGCTGTTTTTGTCTATTTATATGTACATTTAATTCACATAGAGGAATTGTGGTGGCATTGTTCTGTTGTCCGGTAAAGTTTCGATTGGCGTTAAATCATTGTCATGTTGTTAGCAAATATTGTTTCAGCTCATGGTGTCAGCTTATAGCAGATGCTCAAAGGACGTCTACAGACAGCATATATAACAAATCAGCAGAGAAACAAAAGCAGAAAGAAAGTTATGGTGAAATAAGGAATTGATGTTAATGAGTTTTGCTGTGTCTATTGACGACTTAATCCTTTAAGTGCCACATGATTCGTCTGTCATACAATATCTGGAAAGGTGTACCATATTTTACCTAGTGACGGGCCTCAGCAACTGATGATGATGCGGTCACGAAAACACATGGTATTAGAGGTGACTATTGCAATTTCAGAGCTGCTAGGCCGGAATATTGTCACAAGATGTGTCTTAATCTCCTTTCCAGAAGAATGCCTAATGGCCGGCATTATGATACATGATGGAAATGAATATCTTCCCTGCTTGTAAGGAAGAATATGTGTACTGTTATACGCATACACCTCTTATAAATTCTTTTGCTGTACTTTCAACGTAAAGAACGTTGGTTACAGTCTTCCTGGCACTTTTATACAAATATTTGTTCTATCATGATCGTATTATGGATATCACCAATGAAGTTAATACCACTTCACAACCATGGCAAGCAAAATGAAAAAATCACTGTCCATCTTCAAATAATGATGTTCCTGAGAGCAATAGCTATCCTGATATGGACATGTGATAAAATAAAACGGGGAGAGGGTCTTAATTATCCATGATGCTAAGGACTTGTAAAACACTGGCCAACTTTTCAACGCTTACTCCATAAGTCTTCGTATGAGACAGAATGAAACCAACTGAATAAAATTCAAATATTAGACAATCAGAAAGGCCCATTAATTATAGAATGTAGATAAATTCTAGTGTAATTGTCCACTTTAGTTGAAATGGGGTCCAAAATAAAATGAAAACTCAAACAATTCTAACTGCCATCAGGTGTCCAAAAATTTTACTTTCAAAATTTTATTTAACAAACAACACAAACTAAACTCCATACAATAAAACACAACCGATCTAAAAGCGCCATACAAGTGGTTTTACTTAATACGTACAATAGACAGAAATTAGTCAATCAAAGAGAGACAAAAACACAAGACAAACAGGACAAATGCGCACAATCATAGGGAAAAGGGAAAGTACAGCATACACAAGTGTCAGAGCAAGATACAAAGCAACATTGCACAAGATCAGAACCTGAGTTTAACATGATTGGAGAAACATCAAGAACAGTAGTAAACAGTAAAAATATAAGGTGATATAAAATAGGGCAATTACAATAGGAAATCAAACAGTGACAAAAATGCATGCAACATCAAAAGTCATTTTCAAGTCAACGTTTCAAAACGTTTTAAACATTTCTGAGTTTTCATTTATCATGAACCTGTCAATCAAGATTTTAGCCTGGGTATTCATATTTATAAGCCGTATCAAAAGTCATATTTGACCACTTACAAAAAGCACGAATAAATATCAACAGTTTTGTTTAAATGCAACCAAAACAAATAAGTAAATCACCTTTTTCATTACTTAAAACTATTTTGAAGTGTTATCGTTTGTTTTTCTTTGAAGGGCATGACCATTCAATATGCAATACATCTTGTGTCAAGTTGGGACAATCTATTTTAGTTTCCTAATAAAAAGTATTTGTGCAGTCATTCAGTGGTATCTAACTATATTGTATTAATTACATTAGTGGTAGCTAATTAATTCCCTTGTAAAAATTACGTATTAGTGGGTGAAATGCGGCCTAAGCGTAAATGTAATCACTAGATATAAGTTTATCTTCACGCAGTTTATCTTTATAGCAATAGTAATATCCGATCCTCTTCTGGGGATGTCGATAATTACAAATACCCTGCATAATATAGATTACAAATTTGATTATTGTGACCATGTTACCTAGTTTGACTCCTCTCAACAGTTTGACTATTTTGACCATTTTGACTATTTTAACCATTTAGATCAGTTTGATCAATTCAAACGTTTTATCATTTTGACAAATTTGCCTACAATTAATATTTTGACCACTTTGACTATTTTGACTATTTTGGCTATTTTGACTATTTTGACTGGTTTTAAAGTCATCATTGCAGCCAATCTTGATAAAGCATACAAGGCGTCTTGACCACGAAATACACTTTATTAAAAGCATCACTTTTCATAATCAAAGGAAAAAAATATGTTTAAATAAACTTAATATGCAACACTTTCGTTGTATGTCTATCTTAGATTTAAAATCAATAATTAGATTTATATCAGAGTTTTAACTTGAGGCACACTTTAACTAAAGGCAATTCTTTACCACAAACAGACAAAATTAGATCGAGAGTCTTGAATCTTTCAAAGACGTTCTGAATCTTGTCCTCACTTTACCCCTTGTCCATAGAGAATCTCATTGGTCCCTGATTATATCACAGTTTCGACGGTAATTTTGTAAGTGTTTTTTAAAGTATATACGACAAATATACGACAAATCAAAAATAGCCTACAGAATAACGGATATATCCCTGACTTGATATAATTTACGAATTGAGAAAGAGATTATACTTCGTTAAACACACCTCCACCGTGAGTAGCAGTTTCAGGTACCTTAACATGACCAATTTGAGATGTTGAGAAAGATCGTGCATGCAAAGGAACATTAAAAAAGGGGTCAAAATTATTACAAAAAAAATTATTGATGTAAAACGCCAAATCATTATTAGCCATATGAAAGCAAAATATTTAACAAGAATGTCAAGTAACTGGTGCATATTTGGGAACATGCTTTTCCAGATGCAACAGCAATCGTTCGGAGTAAAAGAAGAATTTACAGGCTAGGAGAGAACGTTGAAAAACAACATACCTTAGTCACTGATGCTGCGAAATCATCATCGTAAATAGCCAGGTTCAGATTATTGGTTTTTATGATGCACCGCCGTACTTATTGCGAAGCGCTACTATTATTAAGTTTGGAAGATGGTGTTTGAATCTTTAAATTTATGATAAAGTGTGGTTTAATAAATTATATTTGATGGTTACTTAAAATTAAAATTTCTACGTTTTGTTAGCTAGGCTCTACGTCTATATTAAGAACGTCAGTATCTTTTATAGGTTTAAATAACCCAACACTTGTCGTGTCAGTTGATACCTCTCCCATCTTCAGGCTAATGAAATCTGGAATGTTTCGTTAATTTTATGTTTGTAAGATTGCGGACCTCCGAGGAAATAGGGGTCAAACTTCATAGAAAAGTAGTAATAATGTCCCGTGTAATATAAAAAT
>JAAAKL020008527.1:0-10710 GCA_010016065.2 Carybdea cf. marsupialis auct. non (Linnaeus, 1758)
TACAATCGTAAGATAAATAAATAGACTTTGCTCCCCTGCAACTAATTCTTGCGCGTATCTAACAATCTGTCCGATTTTGCGCAAGATTGAGTGAGCTGCTAAAGAAACGCACCAGAATTGTTTTCCGCATTGTGATTTGATCATAACTGGTATATAGTAAACAAGCCATGTTTTAATATGAAAGCTCGCAGGTTCCTGCAACATAGCGTTGCTTCTTACACGTTTTCATAATCGGAATGCTCCACCAGTTATGTTATGAGAAAAACCCAGAAGACGATGAGAGATGGAAGCCAATCATGTGGACGCTTCAAGATTGTACGAACATGCTCAATTACATGCCACCGTAGTAGAGAAGCTTTAAATCCTCTTTACCCCCGTCCTGAAAGATATCTAGATAATGAATTGCAATTGCTGAATGTGTGTCGACAGTACTCAGTTTGGCGTCAATATTTCTATATTCAAAAAGCTATTATACCTGAAAGATATACCATCATATTTTGCATTTATGTATAATCGATATGATCACTGGTTCATGTTCAGCAAAAGTAGTTGTTTAAGCTTTATTTTGTCAGAAGACAACGTGAATTAACTAATAGTTGTGGCAATAACTAACAATCGATAAATAGTATATTGTCTGCGAAAGGATGGTATCATAACATGAAATTTGGGATAAATCAAAAGAAAATCTTTTCAAGATAAGATTACATATGAATTTAATCAAAATGTTAAATATTTTTAATTCACATGCATGGCAGGACATAAATGAAACGATTGTTTCACAAAAGTCTTTGTTATTTTCTAAACTTTTGAGCGTACAACTATGGTTTCAAAAAAGGAAGGACGGACTTACGTATCCAGCTGTATTGTAGAACGAGTCATTCACAATTTGGGCTTAGCTACTATCTTTTAAGCCGACGAGCAAATGCTGATACTATTTTAAGAGGTTGGAAAAGTCAATTAAAAAGGGAGATCAGTTTCGCACAAAGCAATGCTTTTCTTTCTTAAATGTGACCTAATTCCTAAAAAAACAAAATGAAAGGAATCTCTGACTCTGTGTATAACCGTAGATTATAGAATTCAGGCGAGTTTTTAAAATCTCTGATTTAACATAAAAGGTGTTCATTAGTCTACTGTTTTTGGCAGTTACATTCCTTGAGTTTTTGTTATCTGCAATAATTAAGATTGTCTGAAATAGGTTGTGTGAAAATGATGAAGCAGGCTTGTAGCGGTAGGAGGGTCAATGATATCCATTTAGTTATCTTAGCTTACTTTGGTACTCTTGTTGGAACTGAAATGGATATCTCTCCCTGTGCCCTTCAAAAGAGGGCGGACTCCTGATCATGTGCCACTCCCTCTTTCATTCACGGATATCCAGCTACGTGGCTGTAGCGTGAACACAGCAATTTTATGATAAGTAATATCAGATTCGTTCCAGCACCTATTCGACACAGTTAAGAAAAGAAAATTGCATTTGTTTGGACATGCTACAAGGTCAAGCGGCGTTAACAAAACCATACTACAGGGCACACAGAGCGGTAAACGAAGAATAGGTCGTGAACCCTAGAAATGGTGCGACAACATCTACGAATGGGCAGGACTCACACCAGAACAGACCTTAAGATCTGCATAGGACAGAGAGGTGTGGAGTGAAGGTATTTGTCAGGGTACCACAGCGCCCGAACTACTTTGCAAAAACGAATACCGAATAGAGAAAAAGAAGTATAATTATCAGGTTCATTTCTTCGACTTAATATGTACCCATACCTGCATTTTTTGTTGCATCGATACAAAGCTCCATCATGTGTAACAACAGATTATTATTTAAAGTGCAGCAATGATACACTTGATGACATAAGTGGATGGATTTCATTTGGTTTGTTTTTGGCTTGAAAGGAACATTGTGAGTGCTAGATGTGCTCGTGTTTTAGTGTCTAGATGAGCACCTTTCAAAGTTTGTGATAGCTAGGGGATACAATTTATTGCTTCTTCGACGCTACCAACAATGTTGTTGTCATACATCTCATTTTCACGTTTGTGAGAATTATGAATTTATGTAAATTATGAATGTCATTTAAAGGATTTAAAGGATTTTAGAATTCTAAAGAAAGATGGTTGCTACACATGGCTTGAAACTTGCTCCTCTTACGTTTTGGCTTTTCCTCTGAGGATAATAGGCACCTAATCGCTGTATTATATAATTGATCTTTACGTATAGATGTATAGATCAGAGTCATTAATAAGTCATCAAATAACCAAAAGAACGCCCTATATGACTGTCCTATGTCTCGCAAAAAAGACGGGGGTTGTAGTCACGGCTCAATACAACCACAAGAAAGAACAGGATTCCGTTTAAAGAGACTCTTTGTTTCTAGTTCATTTCACTCTGCTACACAACTTGTATTGCTTACCATCAGCTACAAACGCTCTAAGGTCCTACTCATCCTCAAAGAACGTTATGGAGACATCATCATTTTACTTAAAATGGGGTATTATTGGAGCCGGTAGAGTTGCAAACGATTTTTGTGTTGGCAGCAAGTCGGCATCAAATGATCGTCATTGCATTCTGGCCGTTGCATCAAGGTCGATAGAAAGGGCCGAGAAATTTGCCGAGTTACACAATATCAAGAGAACATATGGGTGTTATGAGGAACTAGTAAGTATTGTGCGATTTGCTTCTAAATGCATGTAACACACAGTAATCATCATGCAACATCATACAATCTGATGTAGCTTAAATGAAGCCATGTTGTGTTTTCTAATCACCTGTTTATATATATACATGTTCATTTGCCTAATAAAGTGTATGCAGAATGACAAGGACATATGAAGATTATCTATCTATCCTGTGAGAGTTCGGAAACTCCAACGCATGGCACTCTTTACTCTTATCGTGTTATACAGACTGCAAAAGAAGTTTCCATTACTTGATATTTACCACGGTTGTGATGAATACATATAGCCATGCTTGTGCATATATGCTTTAATTTATATGTCTGTCAATAGCTCATTCTTTCATGTTTAGTAAATTTCTATAGAATTTCAAGAAAATAAACAAACCTCGAGCAACGTTTCGGTTAACTCTTCATGAGAAACTGTGCAATTGTAAATACAAATCCCATTTATACTTACAAAATGTGACACCTTTTTACACATAGAAGAAAACGAAAAGTAATAAGACAGATTTATATGTATACCTAGCATACAATTAGAATAACCGTTTGTTGGGTTTCAATAGATGAAAGTAAACAATAGAATGATCAAAATTGTTACCTAGACTACAAAGTAATAGCTAGGCTAGAAATCATAAGCTACACGTCTGATCATTTCAAAAATAATCGCTGAAGGTGGGGGTATTAATAGCCTGCTGATAGCGTGGCTGAAGGAGGTGAAAAATCGAGGCTCAGACAATCCAGTGCTTCCACGCCCTTTATTGGTGAATGACAGCTTCTGAACGCTGACACCTGAAATATAATGGTTGACTGAATCAAAAAATCGTGGTAACGTCTTTAAGGCCTTGTGACAGAAATGTTTTCACTTGTGCTGCCAAAATGCTTCTTTTTCTTGCAGTTTAGTCTCATTTTCAGCAGAGTCAATTAGAGTAAATTGCCATTCAAAATGGCCATCATGGTCAGACCAATTGAAGTGGCAAGAAGTTTGGCTTGTGTGACATTAGATTTGTGTGAAGGTTCATGGTTTTTCACGAAGTTCCGAAATGGTAATTTATGATGATTGACCCGGGTTCTGAACGCAGTTTTGGCACTTCCAACATACTGAATCCCGCATTCTCTACATTCTAACACGTAGACGTTTATTCTGGAGTTAAGTGTAGTGGTAAGTGTAAGAGCTCAAGATGCCAGGCTGTGCCGGCTTCATGGGGAGAACGAGCTGCATAGTTTGTCCCCTTATCCAGGAAACTAATAATTTCCCTGACGAAAAAGGGTCATGAACAAACGACAATTTTTTGATGTTGTTCACCCAGGATGCTCTTTTTTTTCGTTTTATTGATCCCCCTTATTTCACCCTGTATGGATTTCAGGGCTAATATTTCCGTTCTTTGTTTCCATTACATATATTTTTCCACCTTTCTCTTTTTCTATCTTATTAATGATATCCTTTTTTCCCTTTACTCAAATCCTATCTCAGACATATTTTTTTTGTTTTTCCCCAGTCCAGCATATCCAGCTCTTCCCCGCACCCACATCTCAAAGGGTTGCAGTACTTTTTCATTACTTTTTTCAATGTCAAGCATTCTGCTCCATGAAATGGAGTGCTTCATTTCAAATTCTTACCTAGCATTACTTTACACTCTTGGCTGATGTCAGCGGACTTACAAACGGCTCAGAGTTGTGTTTTTGAACTTAGAGCAATATTGATCCTTGACTAATTTTCATGAGACTATCTTTCCTCTAGTGTCGACCTTAGATACTTAAATTGCTCAACTAACTTTATTTCTTTAGTTAACGTTGATAGACAGTTTGTTTCTTCCACTCATTACCATTGCTTGGTTCCTCTCAGAATTCAGTTTTAAGCCAAATCTCAAACACTCGCGTTGAAGTTGTTCAGCTTGCTTTGCTTACTTTACCTTTGATGCTGCGTTGACTGTTGTGTCTTCTGCAGTTTTAAATTTCCATATATAGTAACCAACAAATCAGCACCCTTACCTGCCTCCTATTCTTTCAGCTACCAATCGCATTATTGCCTCCCCACATATGTTACATAACACATCTGATGATATAAAACAACCTTCTCCTACACCCTGTTCAAAGTTGAACCTGTCTGTCTGAGTATTGTCAGCCCAAATAAATAGTTTTCTTTTTTTATTTCTTTATCAGCCAAAGACTAAATGATAAGGTTTTACAATATTCAACGAGGGTATTCCAGAGCATACTGCGAGCTGCAGTGTCAAATGCTTGTGAGTAATCTACAAACATGAGCCATAATTGACAATGTTGTTTCTTTAGCGTCTTTCCTATTATATTTCAGATTGTCAGATATGCATCAGCTATGTCTTCGCCATGTAACAACCCGGATTTCTCTTCGCCAATGCGAGGAACAACATGGTAATTGATCCTCAGTGTTGAGATTTTTAGGTATTTTTTTATTTATGGCTAATTCGATGTACTGTCTTATATTCGCGGCAATGACAGCTACCTGATATCTTTGTTAGCCTTACCATTTCAGATGCTGTCCAGTTCCGTAGCTGATATCCTGTTACCCATCTTTCATCTCTTATGATTTCATGATGTGTGCCGTTGTTTCCCAACCAGTCTTTACGACCTACACTATAATTCCATCTATTCCTTCTTCTTTATTACTTTTGATCTTAATACAGAGCATTTCTGATTTCACTTAGAAGTACCTCAGGTCTAAATTATATTGGATTGTAAAGTTTGATCCGTTATTGCCGCCTTGCATGCTGAACAGCTGCTTTCGATATTTAAACCATCTCTGTTTGATGGTTTCTTTCGTGTAAATGATGGCACCATTTTCATTCATTACTCCGATATTTGGCCTTTTGGTTTTTTTGCAACTGATTTCTCTAATTTGCGAATCGTTCTTGTATTATCGTCGAGGTAGGCATTTTTAGCAGCAACTGCTTTTCCCCTAAACCAAACTCTTCCTGCTTTGCGACATGTCTATAATATCTTATTGCATAATATCCTTTATCCCTTCCCCTGTAAATCATCTATCTTGCTTACTCTTCTTTTGTTTATCTTTTGTTAGAGTTCTTCCGTTATTCCCTCTGACTTCCTTGGAACATTTTTCTTCGAGTGTCTTAGTTATTGCTTTCAAAAAACATCCCAATTGTGATTTTTACAAATCATTTCATTTTGCAAAATCGTTTTAAAATGCTTTGCAGCAACTTCATTTTTGAGAATGCTGTTCTCGAGCTTGACTACTTTCAGCCATTTGTTCATTTTCTACTATGATATTGCCTGCACCTTAGTCCATACCCTCCGGGATTTTAGCAACAGACGTCGCTAATCAGTGCTCGTTACTCTGTGCATCTTTTACAACCTCCTCTCTTCAAAGTTCTTAAATCTATCTGGTTATGATTAACATTGCCTAATCAGTGCCGTAACCACGAAATAATTATTGAGGGGGCTAAACCAGGCTTTCCATTTCCCATGGGCGTGGCCGAGAAAGGATAGTTTGCCTATGCAATGCTTTAAAATTGCCATAGTAGACTTCTCAATATATCAAGCAGAACATGTTCTTACGCTCTAAGGCAAGTGACGGTACGTAAACTCTGTGAACATTCTTTCAATCACCTTGAAAATTATTGGGGGGGGGGCTATAGCCCCCCCAGCCCCCCAGTGGTTACGGCACTGCTAATATGCTCCATAATAAACTCTATGTCGAAAGCAAGTGTTCGCAGCTATTAATTTGATATCTTCCTGTTCAGCCTAGCAGTATCTGATCTCTTTCTTTTGTTAACCAAAACCATATTCCGTAAGACCGCATCAAGTCTTGCATTTTTACCTATCTGTACACTAAAATCTTCAATTTCGATGTCATTCTAACGCCCATTTATGCCTTTCTGAATATCTGCATAGACTTTCAATATTTCACCGTCACTCAGTGAATAAATCTGTAGCACCGTCTTGGCCTTTCATTGATTCTGGCCATAATCGCTTATTCAATCACAGGTTGTACCGTCACCACAGCATCATTCACTTTTGAGGTACAGAAACTTACTCCATGCTGACTTTGTTGTTTCCCTTTGTAGTAAAATGTTGTACTACCTTCTCCTCTCTATCTTACCTCGGCCATTCCTAACACACCGATATTTTAGTCTTTCTGTTGTCTCTCTTTCTCTCTCTTCTTTCTCAAACAGAGTTCGAAAATTCCATGTGGCGATAATGAGTTCTTTCTTTGATCTATTCTAGTTGTTATAATCTTCTCTACAAAGTTCTGATATCGTATTAGATTTTACATCTTCCCTCAGGATTTTGATGCAACTCGTCATAAAACTCGTGTCAAGAGTAAGATACCTCCCCAGCATCAAGAGAAGTATCTAGCCGCCAATCACCCATTCCTCCGTTATCTGCCACTTACAGCAGGCCGAGGACACAGTGGAAGTCTTCTAAACCACTTCCACACGGCTGCGAGTCGGAGTAATAAAATAACAATACTTGCTCGAAAGAAGATAATTTGTTCGAAGGGACTTTCTTGAAGAACGTTTAGTTAAAATCGAGGTTTTACCAGTGATCTCGGAACTCTTAGAATAAAACATTCGTATCTAACAATAACAGATAAAGTTGTAAACTTTCAACGCATGATCCTTGATGCAGCTTGTAAAGAAATCCAAGTCATATTTGGCAAGCTCAAGATACGAGTGCTGTCCCGTTGCAATTCATAACGGAGTTCCGTCAGCTTCAATGAACACGTGAATTACGTGATCAGTAATAACAGATAGTATCTTTTATTCAAAGTGGTTGTTATCAAGAATTAGTCAAATTGAACCTGACCGGTTATCGAGGTACACGAAGCACATAACTATTCCAGAACATGGCTCATTGATGACCGATGCGTAGTAAACAAAGACAACGTGTGCTGAGCATTTTCGTAGCCTGAATGATCTTATCGATTTCTTTCAGAAAATCATGTAATCGTATTTTATATTTGAAGAACTTTTGATTTGACTCATTGATATGGACTCAGGATCCGGAAACATTCTCCTAAAACTATATATACAAGCGGTAAACTTTCGTGTTACAGTGGAATCGAACTGAGTCTAGTTGGAGTCACACCTAGTTATAATTCAGTCTAACAACGTCAGTTGTAAGTTTAGGATAGGAAATTTAAAGAGTGAGTCGAGAAAAGTAGTTTTATGACTCCGTCTTAGATCGGAAACGTATGTGCGCTAAAAGCAAATTTTGTGGCTCATAATCGTAACCACGTGTCTATTTTTTAGTAATTTTGGTTTATACATTTTTAGATATATATAGAGTATATTTTTCTCCATTTTAGTTGATATGTTTTTACTCATCAGCATTTGTTTCATGTAGGCACATGTGCGTACATGTGGTTACATTCCTATTTGATTTATGATGCACACTATTCTTCAATCAAATTTTTAAAAGAATCTTGTGTTATATTTTCAGACTTTTAAGTGATAATAATATTCCTGGCCAAGAACAAATATAATTCACTGAACTGTGAAATCTTTCCTTAATTCCGTATATACTCATTTGGCCATTCATCAACGAAGCTCTATCCTGTGTCACATCTAAGCTGGTCAACTAATTTGACTTCTTGTCTTTATGGGATGGTCCCCATAAAATGAGGTTGCTGGCTGATAGATCTTCGTGCCGCAAACAGTGTCCACCCATTTTGAGACAACGCGTCCTCATCTTCAAGAAAATCACCATATAGATTGCTGACGTGATGGCTGCAAGTGATATTTAAAGCCTTTCGAACCATATGAGTGTAGCAACCATCGAGCATCGCAGTTTGTTGGGATGTAAGTGTTCAAAATTCCGAGCTGTAAAACATAATAGGCTCTACGGTTACCACAAATATCATTCTCTTCAAGCTATCTGTCATACCGGTGCCAGATTGGCATATTTTCTGACGCTGGTATTTAGCTGACCAGGCTTTGCGTTTCCTCTTTTAGATGTCTTTCTCAAACTTGTTCATATAGGAGCTAAAGCATTTACAACCGTCCTTGACTGCTAGGAACGATCAGTAGAATGTCTTAATGGTCTCTTCGTCATCGATGTTTTATGCCATCACGTCTGCCTTCTTTGCATTAACTCTAAGCTCCACTTCACTCCATTCATGTTCCACATTCACGAGTAACTGTTAAGATTCTTTTAATACTGTCAGATATCAGTGCAATATTATATATAAAGGCATTATTAATCATTGTTATTGGTCCTACTCTTCTGCTTTCTGTGGGGGTCTCTGTGAAGCCTTATTCTTTTCTTTTCCTGTAACTGCCTTGCGAAGTCCATAGTCCAAGACGAATACATACAGAAACGGGGAAAATGTATCTCCCTGCGCTACACCGGCCAGTATGGGGAATATCGGTGTCGCCCCATTAAATGAGAACACTTTGGCAAATATATTTGCATCAAATTTGCTAATTGGCTAGACTATTTGTGGATACATTCCATACACCCAAAGGCTCTGCTTCAAGTTTCTGCAGTGTATAGAGTCTAATAACTTTATGATGTCAATGAAAGACATCATTGCAGGTAGTCACTTCCTTTCCACCCCTTGAATGATTCTTCTCAGAGTTTGTACGTGCATGGTGGCGTTAGGCTTGTAATGACTGAATGTAGACATCAGTGTTATAGAATCTTGACGGTGAAACATCGTGGGTCCACTGAAATCGAACACACGTTCTTCGCATGTAAGCAATTCGCGATTCTTTTCCATTTAGCAACGGTCCCGTACCAGCGAGAGATAGAAGTTTGGCATGTCTTTTGTTTGGTATGGCGTCACTACAACACCCCCTCCCCCTGATAGAGGTGAAGGCATGCGGTTCGATAGTTTGTTTGCCTGGTAGCTAACTCCAGTGAAGTGTGAGGTGCGTTTCAGGCGTTGTGAGTTATAGAGTACGTAGGAGTTTGTAAAGCCAGTGGTGCGTCTTATGTTTGCAGCAGCGTGTTCTTGTCTCGGGTCACCATTTGTAACGACTGAATGACTTTGTGACATAGATGTTATAAAATCACGAAGATGAGAAATCGTGGGACCATGGGGAATTGAAAGCACTGTCTCGGCAGTAGCGCAACGTTCAATGCTCTTCCGTTAAGCTACGGTCCCGTACCAACGAGAGAAAGAAATTTGGGAAGTCTGTTTGTTTTGCATTATGTCACTACAGGTTTTTCCCTAAATCGGTTTTGGTTGATGCGGTGTTGAGGGTCAAGAATAGGTCAGGTTCTCTACTTTTATATGTTTTCTCAAGGACTAAACTCAAACGGATACCTTTGTAGTTGTCAATCTAGTGATGTCACGGACTTGAGGAATTGGCATGACATTATAAACTGTCCATTACTTTAAGACATCTTGATCTATGTACTAGTAGGCCTACTAGATCATCCATGTAGACCCAAGTAATGACTTCAGAAGCAAAGTTTTCCGCACCACAGCTCTCCCCATCTGTGAGCTCTTTGCCTCTTGACGTTCCTTGAGTGTCATAATCAGTTCCATCTTCCATGCCTGATTCTATAACCTCATCTTCATTTTCGATCTCAGGTGAGCTACCTAAAAGGTTCATGAAGTAGTTTCAGCAGGCCTCTGTACAGTCTTCTAACGTCTCACAACAAAAATTGGTTTTGGTGAAGCAGACTTCTTTCTATGATATCCTTGATGAGGTACCACCCCTTAGTATCCTGTTTGTTTAAGGTGCAGTTTTCAATTTCCCGGATCTTCCTGTCTAGCTAGAAAGACCATGCTAGAAAGACCATGAAGAAAAAAGTTAGTTTTAGAAGTAAAGATTGTTATAAGAAGTTGATTTGCAAGTGTAGTTTGTAGTTTTAGTTATATAATACTTAGATAACGTGAAATTTATTAACTACAGCTTAAAGCCGTGTTAACAGTAGAGCCATTTGATTATTTACGCTGGGGGAGGCAGTTATATAATACTTAGATAACGTGAAATTTATTAACTACAGCTTAAAGCCGTGTTAACAGTAGAGCCATTTGATTATTTACGCTGGGGGAGGCAGTTATATAATACTTAGATAACGTGAAATTTAT
>JAAAKL020008528.1:0-15845 GCA_010016065.2 Carybdea cf. marsupialis auct. non (Linnaeus, 1758)
TTCAAATGTATTTCTTCTCTGTCGTATTCCTTCTCTTTCTTATTCCTTTCCTTCTGTGTCTCTTTCCTTCCCTTTCTTATTCTTTTTCTAATGTATCTCTGTCGTATTCCTTCTCTTTCTTCTTCCTTTGCTTCTTTGTCATATTCCTTCTCTTTCTTATTCAATCTCTTACGTATACCTTTTCTCTAGTTAGCAATAAGGAATTGCTATTATTAGTGTACAATTTTTTAATCCAGTACTTGTAGCCCCAATTTACAATAAATATCAACCAATTTTTCATGATACCTATCTTCTACAAAGCTGATTATTTCACCAAGCTTGAGAGTTGTTTTCAATTTCCCCCCCTATGGCAACCTTATTTTAATTCGTTGTATATTTGGTTACTCCGATTATTTTGCTATCTTACTTGTCACTTTTTCTATCAAGTTCCTAGTGCTTTCGTTCAGAACGTTCAGTGCTTTCTCTTCTTTAAGATCCCCTTCCCACAAAAAACTAATAAATTTTGTCCCGTCAGTAGAAGGTAAAACCTAATATAATACAAGTGTCCCTCCTTCCAATTGCTTTTAAAAACATAGATCTTTTTACCTCATGCCATAACTCCTTGGAAAAAGGCTTTGTAGTAACTCTCAATCTTTTCTTCAGGAATTTGTTTGTCTTTCTCTTTTCCTTTACTTTATCTCTGTTTCCTTCACTTCTCTACTTTGGCTTTCTCTCTCTATTGGGTGTCTATTCAAAATCTGTTTTTCAAAAATAGAACAAAATCTATGCATTTGATATCTGATTGGTTTCTCTTCATGTACTTACCCTGTGTTTTAAATGCATCTTGTCCAATGTATTTCAAGTGAAATTCTCATTTCCTCTTTCTTTACTATTCTCTTGCTTTTCAACAAGAAAGGGAATATTTTCCATTTTCCCTTACCCAATTTCAACACTCCTCAATTGTTCTCTTCACTCCTTATCTATCACCATTATGCTTCAGCCGTACATCTTGGTTAAATGATGGTAGTTTGCTATCAATTAAATCAATTCTTTAACTTCGATTCTTGTTAAGAATCTCTTGACATCCTTGATGGTTTGCTCTTTCCTTTTACCATTGTTTTTTTACTTATTATTATTATTTGATATTACTATTGTTTGAACTATGCCTTACTCTAAGTACGTCTGGTGCATTCCTTATTCTACTTGTGCGCTTTATAACCCAGTTCAACCTAATTCTCTCAATGCTTGTGTTTTTCTATCCATCCGTTTGTTATCTTTACGTCTACAAACATTCAGCCAAAGCGAGTTTTTCAATCTTCTTAAATTTGTTTTCTTCTTATCTTTTCTGATGGGTTACATCCCCTTGACTAACAGACATTAAGCATTACTTCATTTGTATCCAATTCGCATTATCATTTTGTACGAATTTTTGCCTTTTTCTGGCATTTTCTTGCTCTTCCTTAACCTTTCATCATATCTCCCCTTCTCTTTTCTCCGCTACTACATACTGCCCCCTCCTCCCTCTTTATCTTATTTTCTTTCATTCTCACTTTCTTATATTTTTACTGTGTTCTTTTCCTTTTCATTTATATTAGTTTTCAAATTCTCCTTCTATTGTGTTTCTTTTCCCTTCTTTTCTTTCCTTTCCTTTCTTTCCGGTGTTCTCACTTTCTCATCAATTTGATTTATTCTTGTCTCAACTTTCTCTTTCTCTAACATTTTATGAATTCTACGGCTACTCATTTTTTTCTAATTTTTTGTCTCTCTTTCTTTCATTTTCACCCTTCCTTTAGT
The DNA here is from genome assembly GCA_010016065.2 of Carybdea cf. marsupialis auct. non (Linnaeus, 1758). NCBI lineage: Eukaryota > Metazoa > Cnidaria > Cubozoa > Carybdeida > Carybdeidae > Carybdea > Carybdea cf. marsupialis auct. non (Linnaeus, 1758). The sequence continues at coordinate 1,774 of JAAAKL020008528.1, forward strand.
TTTCTTTACTTACTATACTTTTTTGCTTTCCTAGATGGCCATACGCAGCATATCGTTTGGGTGTGTTGCAAGCCATTTCTTTTCTGTACCATATTTTTAATTTTGAAGCAATTCTATATTTTTTGCTACCTTACTAATTTTATAATTACCACACCTCATTATGCATTTTATATCTTTCTATTTTGCTCCTGTGATGATATACGTATGTATCATTGCTTTTCAGGAAATCTGACTTAAGTCCTTAAACCCTCTTTTTTCCGCCTTCCTTTCCTATTGCTACTCCACAGTCTACTATACTTCATTTCACTATTGTGAAAATCTATTCTTGTTCCTTTCTATTCCTCCTTTCTTTCTGGTTTCAAAAGATTACTTTTATTTATTGGTATCCATACTCCATTTGTTTATTGCCTCTTATTGTTAACTTCACAATTAGTAAATTAACTTTATTCTGTTCTTATCTTCATTCAATCTCATTTACTTAATACCAGTTGCTGTTAATCAACTCCCTTAAAGACTTGTACACATTGCGTCAGCGAATATTTCCCTTTTTTCTACTTCCTCTCCTACCTATCACCTACTGATTGTGTAACCCAATAAACTTTAAAAGGGAAACCTTTTCCCCTCCATTTCCTTCTGTCTTCTGTGATTTGTATTGTCTTTGAACGTTTCTCTCTGAATGTCATTATGATCTCTTCTATGTTATTACGATATTGAAAGTGAATGCACGTTAGTTTTTAGGTTTCTATAAGAGATGACCGTTCTTTCTCTGTTCCTCAGCCCTTATTATTACTTCAATTTTTCTCTCTCTGCAGTTTTTGACTGACATTAAACTAGCTAAAATGTTTAATAGGAATTTTACTATGTGCTTCTTCCTATTTCATTGCCTTCCTTTATTATCCTTTACTGCTCATTAATTTTTATTTGCTTCATTAACACCCTCTGTAAGCAAGTTTTTTGTCACTATTCATGTCCTTCAACTTATCACTCTTTAAACTCTCCTTTCCCCTTTCGTTACTCCCTTGGACATTTCGCATTTGTTGACCTATCTTCCACGTCCCTTCAATCACCTTTTGTTACTTGTTGTTGGTTTGCTATATTATTCCACAGCTACTTTTTATTATATGTAAGGCAGGCATATAGCCAGGCATCCGTATCAGTAATCGAATCCCACGCAATATCGCTTGCAAAAAGAAATAGTCACTCTCCCACCCTAATACTCGACAAACCCCCGCCACCTGTCAACCTAAATTCGTCCCTCTCCACTAAAAACCAGCAAAAGCCAGTTGCGATCTTGGAAACGAGTCTGATGCGAAGTTGATTTTACTTTTACCAGTATACGTAAACCAGTATAATCTTACAGCTATACTTTGATCTCGGGAGTGTAATTGATGGTCTTTACACTAATACAATCAATAAGCATCACCAAATGCTCTATTAACCACATGCAAACAATTTCGCCTCTCTTCCAATTTGATGTAACTCTTCGTCGCTCCCTAACTTTTTGTCTCCTCAATTGTTTACTTCCCTTCACTCAGACTTTTCTTCAAGATTCCTTAGCTTTCAGATCTTACCTAACTCTAGTCTATATAAGTCTCTTAAAAACATGAGCCATTGCAGAACATATTATTGATATACCAAACACAAATTATTTCAGACTGTCTCTATAACTTTCCACATTTACTGCAAGTTCTCTCTTTCATTTCCTATATCTGTTTAACATTTTTCACTGGCTCGTGGGATTGTACTTAAAGGTTCTATGCTTAGCTATTATCTTTTCATCATTTACACATATGATTTTTGTTTACCCTTCTAAATGTTTTTCTTCTTTTTACTTTAATAAATCATTTACTAGGCTAATTTTTCTTTACTACTGTTTCTGTCCATTGTATCTTTTGACATTATCATTCTTTGTCTGTTTATATCCAACATTATTCAGTAATTCGTTAATACTCTCCCTAATGGATTCTTATAAGTCCACGCTCTCTGCTCTATGCAAAACCTAGCAAAAATCGTGATGCCTGATCTTTGACGTTTCACTCTACGGGTATAAAATACTTGACTTCAAACTTGCATAGTGCCTTTTACACAGTTTTGCTCTTTCTGTACAACAATGAAACCTTATTTATCAAATAACTTTGAAAGACCTTTCTTCGTACTATCAAAATCAATCCTTGCCTCAGTTTACCATTATGTGAAGGAAGTACCTTGTACAAAACTCGGAAAACTGTCACTGATGGAGCCATTTTCTTGCCTTGCAATTCTTGAAAGTTTATCTATCCCCTCTTTGATGTTTACATATATTACCTGGCTCCTCCATATAAACAACAGTACAGTCTATTTTTGTCAGTCTTTCGTCTGTCATTATTTCTGATTTATTCTGATTTCCCCTCACGCATCTATTATAAACCACTTTTATTTCATTTTAATCTATGTTAAATTACAAGGGACTCTGTCTTCCTCAACTCAATTAACTATCTGCATCTAACTATATCTCTTATAAGGATCCGCTTTTCTTTTCAAATGAGTCGTAGTTGTTGATTACGTTGATGGAGTAGAGCTGCTAGTCTTATCTTCTATAATATTTATAATTACAGTACCGTTCTTTCTATCATATCATTGTACGACCAGACTTGCGGTAATATTTCTCTCCTTGACCATATGACGTATACATCTCTGTACAAGAAGATGCAGACGCTATTGACCTTTCCTCATAATTACTAGTTTATACCTTTGTCTATATATTGGTGTGATCAATACAGATTTCCTTCATGGCTATATGTTGCTTCTACTAAACCTGGTTTGTTTATCGTTGTGCCGCATGAGTTTCCTATAAACACATTCCAATCTCTTCTGCGCATTTTGCAAAGCAAGCACTCTTCTCAGTTAAAGGCTGTACAAGGAACACTCTAGTTTTTACTTATTGCTTTCTTTCAATCTTTTGCAATTGCCTTTTCTCTGGTTGCTGTCTTTTCCTTCCTATCTTTCTTTTAGGTTCATCTCCTGTGACTTCTTAACCTTTGTCGGTGCACTCTTGGTCTCCACTACATTTTTACTCCTCTATGGTCATACTCTGATGGTGGTTTCAGTCTCCACGAAAACAGCTGCCAGAAAATGGAATGGCATATCTTTTGTACTGTTTTATTTATTATCTCTCTTCTAAACTTAGTAAAATTTTGAAGCAGCTTTCTAATTCTATTATGTAGCCTCTTCTTCTTTCTGTACCCTTTTTTATATTCTGATATTTTCTCTATAGTAGAGAAGTAGGCAATGATGTATTTATACGATTCCAGAATAAAAGTTTATGCCGAGTTATTAAACCTTCTTCTGAGTATTTGCTCAACAACACTTTACAATGCTTAATCTTTGCTAGAGCCCTAACTTCTCTTGCTTCTCGCGCTTTCTAATAGCATACAAATCATATCTGCTACATTCTACTCAGGCCCCATAGCTATCATCTTACACAATTTCTATTCAATTCATCCATTCTTCACATTTTGGTATTTGTGGAACGTTGACGTCCATCTTCCAAATACTAACTTTGGTTAACTTTTCTAATGATTAAAGTTGGGTCCCAAGGTATAGACCTCTCTTCAATCTTTGGAACCTCGTATAAATTCTTATATTTTATTACCTGATATGAAACTATGCATGATGAATACAATTAGAATCACGATGCCAATGAAAAATGAAATTAGTATAAATGAAGAGGTTTCCATTATCTAGAACTACCTTCAGACAGCTACCTTCAACGTTTGCAATTACCATTCTGCATTCTTTCTCCTTCGATACACCCTTTCTGCTAAAGCTGACTCTTCATCATACATCTTGTCTCAGTAAGGACAGGAATAATACCTCAGTTACTCAATCTTTCATTAAAAATTATATTACTTCTATTTAAGATATTTTTGCTATTTTAACACATATAACCTCTTCTTATGATGTTATTGCAATCTGGAATTAACTTCTTTCTCTGCCTCACATTCGCTCACTACAGCGCCAAAACTATTAAGGATACTTCGTGTCTTACGTTATTATTCTTTCATTAAACTTTGGAATACTTCATTCTTAGCAGCTACTATACATAGTCTCGATATTTCTCTTCTCGTTTCATCACGTTTCGTGCTTTAAGGGAGTACTTCTGTAAAATTCTCTACTTGGAAGTAAACAGAAATTGGCTCGATCTTGCAATACGTGCTCCAACTGGTATGATTTTGATCTCTTTAGTCTCACCTGAGCATTAAATTTAGAAGTATTGTCTTGAAAAAGTCCTAAATTGACAATAAATAGAATATTTAATGGAATAGAAATGACTTGTGAAGTGTTTTAGGACAATGACGTTGTAGGCAATATTATCGTGTTGCTTACACTTGAACAAAAGCCGTTATTGTTTTCGTACTTATTTCTACAGAAGTACTATTTCCTTCTGAGAAATAGACGCAAATTATACAATATGTTCACAATTACGGAATCATACTTACACTGTAAGCATGCTTGTTTTTCTTAAGCTTCAAAATAGGTCAGAAACGTTATTACCTCTCTCCAAGATAAACACTTAAAGGACTTTTCTATGTATGCCTTGTTTAAAAGATGATGAAAAAATAGGAATATCAATTCCAGCTTGGACATTAAAATGTTCTTAAGGCTATGGAGAACACCCACTATCTCACAATAGCATGTTATTTACTTCAAAAGTTTACAATGCACACTTAAGCTTTATAGGATTAAATGCATTTTGTGGCACTAAAGTTGCCCAATCTTGAAAGATGCCCAATGGCTTAACACCATACTCTGTTACTTGTTTACCTTATCTAAGTTTTCAAAACGCCAGTGAAAGTGTTGCCTACTAACAACGTTTTTAATAATATTCTTTTCTTGTATGCTTCTAACAAATCTGGCAGGTTTTTTTAACAGTTTTGCACTTTTATAAATGTTGCATTTGTCAAACAAGAGGAATTTTTATCTTTATCAAAAATTTTTGACTCTTCTCCTTCACAAATTACCTTTTATTTTTTCATTTAAAATATAAACTGACCTTTTACCTAGGCCCTGACCCCTCTGACCTAGCTGACCCTAGCTGACCCTTCTTTTTTCTATACATCACCTTTCTAAAATTCTGTTAGAATGACTGGCGAATGGAGACTTGATGTCTGATTCTCAACCTTGTATATTAAGATAAATCAGTGTTCTTGTGAAAAGCAGAATTAAAAATACTCCTTTTCATGCATCCAATATGATTACCCTCTTTCTTGGTATAATGTGTATTTTAGATTTTCATTAAAACAGATTCTAAACTATCTATTCCATTATAAATACCACCTAGCACAGAAAAAGAACATAAGATAAAACATCTGCTAATATTCTCACTTTATGCACGCATATATAAACATGAACTGAGGTTGCAAACGACAGTAAAAGGGCCATGCAGTACCAATGCTTCCCTGACTAAAATTTCTTGTTTTCATATCTTCTTTTAAATGTTGTTGTATTATTTTTGCTAAAGGCGCCTCTCCAGCGCATGTGGTCTCTAATTATCGTCTCTGTGATAACTATGCACATTGTCTACCTCGTTTGCTGACAGGTTAATAATGCAGTATCTATCTATACTTAAGTTCCTCGCTACTGCATCCTATTCTCAAACTTCTCTTCTCTCTAACAACTAAGGCTATACCTCTCCTATATTACACTAATAGCACCTCGTCTTTGAGTAAACAAGACCTTAACATGTGGGTTGAGTGAGTGTAGTAATGTTTATGCATTGCAAGACTCTAAACTCGAAATGTAAGTAACACTATGCACTTCACCTATATTTCTAAAGGCTATATCTATTTAGTATAATTTATATTCTTCTAACATATTAATTTTTCCCTTTCAAATCAAGTACTTCTCAATATTTGCTCACTCGCTATGGCATCTACCTGCAACTTCCTTGTACAGCTTTAAACTATCAGCATTCATATTCTATCTAAAGGTTGATTTCTTATTTAAACTCTGATTGTCTGATCTACTTAAAAGTAAGTAGAAAGGAAGAGAATAATTCAATTCTGATTTAAGTTGAATAATCATGCAAACATTTGTGTTACAGAACACATACATGTTCATATGACAACCATGTTGTTAAACAAAGGGAGTCGCTTACAACAAATATTCTTAACATTATTTAATAACCTAAACCTTCGCTCTTGACTTTCATTACTTTTGTAATCATTGAAGGCCCGTCTCTTCTCTCTACTTTCTCTTCTCTGTTATTTCTATGATCTATCGCTTTGCATTTCAGTTTTCTCTCTGCTACCTATAAACTACGCATTCTCAGTTAGCTTTCAGTTAGCCAAAGCTTCGTCTATTAAATTAATGATTTTCTTTCCTCTTTTAATATCATCATAATCATCCATAACCTTGTCTTCACCTTTGCACCCGTCCTCGCCTTTATTCTCATATTCGTCCTTGTCTCTATTCTCGTCTTCATTATTATCTTTGTTCTCGTCTTCATTCTCGTATTAATTCTAAACTTTCTCCTCGTCTTCCTTCATGTATTCATTCTCATTTTCGTCAGTGTCTTCACCCTTTTCTCCGTCCTCGTCTTTATTCTCATATTCTTCCTCGTCTTTATTCTCATATTCGTCCTTGTCTTTATTCTCGTCTTCATTCTCATCTTTGTTCTCGTCTTTATTCTCGTATTAATTCTAAACTTTCTCCTCGTCTTCATTCTCATTTTCGTCATTGTCTTCCCCCTTGTCTCCGTTCTCGTCTTTATTCTCGTCTTCATTCTCATCTTTAGTCTTGTCTTCATTCTCGTCTTCATTTTCATTTTCGTCATCGTCTTTATTCTTACTTTAACTCCCATATTTCTCGTTGTTTTCAAAGTTACTTTTGTCCTCGTATTTCTTCTCTTCTTCTTTCTCATTGTTATCCTCTTCTTTATCCTTCTCTTAATTCTAATTTCAATCTGAATCTTCTTCCTTTTCTTCACCTTGTTCGTTGTTCTCGTCTTTGCCCTTGTCCTCACCTTTACCTCCAAGGGTATCTTCATTCTCGTCTTCAGCCTGGCTTACACCCTCGTCTTCGCTCCTATCTTTGTCTTTCTTTCCATCGTAATGTTTGTCCTCGTCTTTACTCTCATCTTCGATTTCACCTTTATTCTCGTCTTCATGCTCCTATCCATCTTAATCCTCCCTCTCATTTGCAAGGCCATCACTATCATCACCAAAAGTGTAGCAATCCTTTTTGTTCTTACTCTCCATCTACACCTTATTATTTTACCTCTTCTTTATCATTTATAATTTTCTATTTTTTCTAGTCCTTGATCTTATCTATTTATTCATTTGATATTTTATGCCCTTATCCTCTCGTTTACTCTGTACTTTCCTGAGTTTTATCATTACTCTATTTGTCTATTTGCCATCTTACTCATAAAGTTCTGCTTTCGTTTCTTCCTACGTCTCTTCTATTTATTAGTGTTATTTTCTAATCAACCTCTCTCAGAAGATCCATTAGTGGGCCCTTTCTCCTACTTGTCTTTCACTCTATTTCCTCACTTAAGGTAGTACACATGTTTTTATTCAAACTTATCGTTTCCTCTTATACTGATTTTCACCTTCATTTAAATTTTGATGTTTTTTTCAATCGCAATTTTCAAACCGATTACACCTCCCTTTTCCCTCCTATGCTGTTTATCATTCTTTTTCTTTTTCATTCTTGTTCAGCTAATTCTTTGTACTTTCCAATTTACCTCAAATTCTCCAATTTTTCCACTTTTATGCTTTCTGCTCTTTTATGTTTCCTTCATCTCATTTTCATTCTCCCATTTCATCCTTCTCATTCATCTGCACTAATTGATTTTAGTAGTTCTCTTGGGACTGTTTTATTTTATCTCCTTTTTCTTTGTCTTCTCCTCCTTTTTGCCAGTTTTTTCAAAACATTTTCTTTATCACCTTCAATCTTTTACCCAGGTTTTTTTTGTACTATTCCTGCCTTAAATGCATCATTTTACATTATCTTCTGTTTTCCTTTATACCTTCTTTTTCAACCCTCGATTATCCCTTTCATCATTAATATCTCATCAGCTTCCTTTACTTCTGTTTTTACTTATTCCTCTTCTGCACCATTTCATATTTGCTCTGTTTTCTCTCCCTTTTCTTTTCCACTTATTCTTCGTTACTTCTTTTTTTACAATTTACTCTGTAGTCATCTCTTTCTATCCTTATATCTGTTTCATTATTTTCTTTAATTCTTTGTCTATCTCTTCTTATTTGTCATCTTCTTTTATGCACCCCCTTTTTGTGTCATCTACTATGCCTCCTCTTCCACTGCATTATCTCCTCTGATTCTCCTTCAAAAATCTCTCATTGGCCGTTCCTCGTCGTCATTCACAAAATCTTCAATATTTATGTTTTCCTAATTCCTTTTGTTTGAATTCCTCTGTTCTCTTACGTTCCCGTTTGTGCAACTCTCTCTACTTCTTCTCTTCTTTTTTTATCTATAAGAGACTAATGCTTTAAGATATGTCTGGTCTGTCCAATTTTGTTCAAGGTCTTTTGTTACTCTCTCCTCGTTTTCTCCTTGCGAGTACCCCTCTTCTTGTGGTTTCTTTTCCACAACAGTACTTATAAAACAGTCCCAAAGTTGTCACCTTTTAATATTATCTGTTCACTTTATCTCTCTTCTCATTTCCAGCATGTACTCATCCGCTTTGTCTCGGTCATAGCCTTTACAAATCCCTTAGGGTTTGACTTTGAACTTTCGTCTTAGCATTTCTCTTTCTTACTGAATTCCATCTTCTCTTCACTTTCCCTTCATTTTCCTCTCTTTGGCATCTATTTTTTCTTGTGCGTAATCTGCTTTTTCATGTCACTCTTTATTTTTTGTTTTCCATTTCCTTTAATTTATTGCATTTGTTTTAAATTTACAATTTCAATGCTATTTCCAATTCTTTTTTTCAGTCTTTTGTTTTATATCATGGTTTTCATACCTGTCGTTACAATAGGGTTTACATATAAAATCTTACTTTAACTCAATATTACCTTAATTTTACTCCCCTTTTAGATAAAAATGCTATCAATCTAATTGGAAAACCGGTACTTACATTTGTTGATAAATCTGCAACTTCGTACGTTTACCCACTTATGCATATGCCTCTCTTTCATTCCATACTACTTGATATAATGCCTCGGTTGATGGCCCCGATTCTCTTTGTTTCTGAGGTATTTGATATATCTTCTGTTAAGCCAACGGAAGTGATACTTCCCTCGCCACTTTGTAATGATACAGTTGTTCAATGTCATATTTAAATCTACTGTCTTCTTTCATTTCCGTTCCCAAAATATTGTCTGTATATCAATTTATTCTGTTTCTCTGTTCGCACTGAATTTGTTTATTTTCGTGTGCCTTTTTCTCTCACTCAATTACTTCTTTTTAACCTGTTCCAGTACTCTGTCGTTTCTTAATACGCTTTCCTTTTCTTTCTTTCTATTAGATTTGTATTTCCTTGCTTCCTTTTCTCTCTAATGCAACACATTATTCCATTTTTAAAGTGTTTTCGGTTAATGTTCCTTACAATTTTACATAAACATCCATCATCCTGGCTTCTCATGCACTTTTCATAATTATTGATGTAATTTTGATCTCCTCTATCGATGACTATATACTCTATTTCTTCATCAAACTAACGAATAAACAGTTTCTTCAAATTTTGTCTCCTTGCATTTGTGAATTGTCATCTCTATTTTCTATGCCCCTGGATGTTTTTTTGTTCATCTAGCCGAATTGTCATTGAGCACAAAAAGAATTTCACTTCCGAATTATGCACTTTTGTCAGCAATTTTCCCACAGACGTACCTGTGCACTATCCTGACGGAATCTTTCTTCTTTTGGTATCTATTTTACCTTTTACTGTTCATGAAATACTTCCAAGTGATCGCTTTAATTTGTAGATATTGTTCTTTTCTACTCTTTGATAACAATCGTGTGTACCTACAAATGGTTTTACCATCGTCTTTACCCGTCTCCTCCTTTTCAGGATCTCAAATCAATTATCACTCTAAACTGAACGAGATCAGATTCCACTGCATAACAGTTCCAGACAGTTAGTCAATGCATTCGAAAAGAAAAGATGAACTTTTGACGTTAGTAATACCGCTCGTATTCTGTTTCCATGTGATAATGGGGTCCTTAACTACCTACTTCCTTAGTATACTTTCTCTTCTGACCTGCAAGGGAAAAGTTACCTTCAGTTCAGCAGTAGCGTACAATGCGAAGCGCTCACGGACTACCTTTGAGGCTAAATATCGAATGGCTTGGGAAAAGTGTGTTTTCAAGAAATGGAGTATCATAAATCATCTGGTTTTGTGTTTTCAACGTATCTTTAAAACCATTTGTTCTTATCCTTCATGACTAAGAGGAGACTGTAGGGTCTGGTCATGGATTGGTCAGTGGGAACATAATTTTATATATTGAGTGAATCATCGACTTATCTCATAAATTAAAGAATATCTTACCTCCTTAGCTTTACCATTGCTATTGCCTTCTACTCTGACTGATTGTAAATAGCATTCTTAATAGCTATCTATCTTCCATCCTTTCTCTCTTTTATTACCTTATATCTCCTATCTTCCTTGATTACTTCATTGCTTCCTCTTGATCTCTTTCTTTCTTGAATCTTATTCTTTTACCTCCTTATTGACGTTTCCCTCCTTTTTATTGCTATTGTTACACCCTTCCTTTCTTTCTGTCCTTTTCTTTCGTTTTTTCTCTCTATCTATCTTTCTTTCTTTCTTTCTTTCGTTCCATTACTCGTTCGTGTTTCCACCTCTCTCTTCCTCTACAACTTTATTCTCCTTGCTATTTTTCATGTGTATTACTGCTCTCTTTCTTTGTTCCTTCTTTCTTTTCTTATGATGGCTATTTTTACTTTCAGTTCCTTCTTCCTTCTGCCAGTTTCCTTTTATTTATTTGATCATTCGTTCCTTCTTTCTTTGCCATTCTACTTCATTTTCCCTTTATATCATTTGGTTTTCCCTTCTCTTCCTGTACGCTTTTCTTTGACTTTCTATCCTTTCTTCTCTTATTTCTTTCTTTTCCTGTATTTTGCTTCCTGTCTGTCTTTCATTTTCGTAGTCTTTCCTCCTTTCTTGGTTTTTACTTTATTTTTGCCTTTCCTCCTTTCCTATTATTTCTCTTCCTTCTTATTTGTTTGTAAATAAGATCTCTAAAAACCATAAGTGCACACTTTTGATGCCGAATCATGAAGATCTATTGCTTACCTCCATTTAATAAAAATGCCACTTTCCCCCGAATCCCTTACATTCCATGATCTATTATCATTTATTTTATAGGACGAGGGCATCAATATAATTCTATGAAACCCTATCTTCAAAGATACCAGAAATGTCTTTTGTTCTACATCTATTTTTATTACTTGTACCTGAGCACTAACATACAATATAGAAAGATATATGTACAGATATAACTTATGTACAGATACAATTTATGTACAGATATAATTTATGTACAGATATAATTTATGTACAGATAACATATCTTTTATAGCTTATCATCTCAAATCCTCTGTTCTGGAAAACACTTTACCAATTTTTTTAATATGGCGGGCAGTTTCATGTAAACCTTAACTCCCTACACAATAGGATGTAATACTTGAATCCAATAACTGTTGTACTTTTATAAAGATCCTTTTCGTTTTTCATGGGATTTTGCAAATGAAAACTAGAACAGTCTGAAACCCCTGTAGCTTATCTACCACTTTTAATCTGGAAGATAAAGCAACATATATGCCCTTAAAAGTTACCAGCGTACCCTACTTTATTATAGGTACTTACCGATACCTAGATTTTTCAGGTACACATAGCATATTTTAGTTACTATCCGTTCATCTACCCCCTCTCCCTTCCCCCAAATACACGAAGTAATATCCTGGATAAAACCTTGATTTCTTATTTCCATTTCTATAAATCATGATTCTCCTGTCTGAGTACTCTCATATCTATTCCTATTTAACATTCGATCTTTTATGCTACGCACAAACCTGATATACATTGTACTTCTTTTTAGTTTTATTGAATTTTCTTCCTTCTGTTATCACCCTCTTATATTCCATGCGTTTCTGTGACATATTATTATGTACCTATCAAGACCACCACAGGTGTACCCCAGCTTCAATTTTTACTGATTTTCTTTTATCAAGTATAGCTATGACCAATGTCTCCCTCTCATTTCACACCTATTAAAAATACTCAAACGATTGACACCTATACTATGATAAATAAGTTTCAAATATCTTGACTAGTATAAATATTGAGGTTATAAATTAATTAGAGCGATTGTGATATCTGTTACAAGATAGCAAACTCTCTTATTACAAAATCATGCTATGTTAAGCTCCTGTCTGTTTGCATGTACGCTACATAACCTCACTGCTGGTTTTTCCTTTACCATTTTTATTTGTTGCCCTCCTTCTTAATATCTTACGTCTTTACAAAATTTCTCCTTTTTTAAATTCAGGTCTATGCTAAACTTACAAAATGCATTCCTGACTTTTAATTTTACATTCTGTTTCTTCGTTTTCTCTCCTCATCTACTCTTCCTTTTCACCAAATCATGCAATGCTATCTTCATTGCACTTTTTCATCACTACAAACATTCAAAAACACTTTGACTGATAATAATTTCTTTCATATTTCCACAATATCAGACTGATTATATATCATCTCTTTCATGTCACAACAGAATTTTTATACTTCCTCGTTCCTTTTTACTGTCATCATTTCTCCCCTTCCCTCTCCCGCTCCCATATTATTATATTCTCTAGATAATTCACAATTTCTTTTTGATACGTTTTCTTATGGAAATATGCATGCCAATTCTTTTTCTTTCTCTTATTCTTTTCTTTGTCCTACCTAAGGACCTATTTAAGAAGAAACAACTTGTAATCTGTACTTTGTGCTCCCTATGACCTCTGTTGTGCTCATTGTAAATACGCAGCTCATGCTGTTGCTGTTGTTTCTGTCTACCTGTCAAAATCTTAAAGATTTCCCTTTACTGAAAAGTTTAAACAGATTCATATCACATATTCTTCTTTTGTAGTTTCTCATACTCTCTTTCTTTAATTGAAAGTCTTTTCTTCTTTTTTCTAGCTTTTGTTACATACAGCATCAGATTGCTTTTAATGTGCAGTTCCCAATATAACGTCCTTTGCTAAAATCTTCCTCTTCTTTGCCGCTCAACTGATAGTAACTACAGTCATTTATTTATCTTCTACCTCTTCACAGTTTATTTCCTATTTGTAGACGACCCTTTCCTCGATAGACATTAGATTTTCAGATTTCAGTTGTTCCATATTTAATCATTGCCAGCAATTAATGAAGACTATACTACCTCTCTCTCCTTGTCTTCCCTCTCTATCTATCTATTATATTTATTGCTACTACTGTTCAAGTGTCTCTTTACAGTTAAATCTTTAGAAATCTCACAAACAGATCATTCCTTTTTTAGCTTTATACACCTACTCTCTCATTCTTACACACGTAATTTCTTTTTCATGAATCCTAAACTTCGAAAACTACATTCACCACTGCTATGCTGATATCTGTTTTGCTACTACCTACGTCTGCTAAAACCAGAGTAATTCACAGTTACTCCTTACTGTTTCCTTTCTTTCCATTTATTCTTTTCTCTGTCTTTCTTTCCATCTTTGCATTTTGTAACTTGCCACTGCCTTTTGCTCTATTATTATCTCATAGCATGAATGCAAATTTTCATTGTTTTTGTTTAAAATAAATTTTGAAAAATTTCAGTTTGAAAATATTTTTAAAGGGTAAATTTGAAGTTCGATGACACAAGAAACATAAACGAGATAACAAGATAACAAATTACAAAATTTCCACCTTAATCATTCTTACTGAAACTATCACTAAAAGTTACTTTCACCACAATATTTCCCTAGACTCTCTTCTTTTTAATAGTTTATGCAGCCATACTATTTACCGATAACATGCCAAAAAACACTGTTTCACATTCTTTCCCCCCCCCCCCCCCCCCCCCTTCATTTTCCTTTCATTCTCACT
>JAAAKL020008529.1:3823-15843 GCA_010016065.2 Carybdea cf. marsupialis auct. non (Linnaeus, 1758)
GAGAGTTACCTCATAGAAAACTAGAGGGCAAAAAACCCAAGTGTTCAGCCCGGGGGTTCCCCCCTTGCCCCCCCCCCCCCCCCCAGTGGTTTCGCTTATGACTATCAGGAATTACTTTAAATGCTCACTGGTCGCAAGCCTTATGTAGTGTTGAAAAAAGCCTTGAAAGATGTCCAGTGTTGTGTCGACACAGACGATATTCTAGTTGATAGGCGATTACAAACGTCGCCATCCATTGAAGAAGGATTAAAGAGTAATTGTTTTAACTCTGCACTAAATTCATTACGTACACCTTTACACTGTTGCATTTGGTTTGCCTTGAAATCATCCGAAGGGTCCTATAAATAATTTAGAATAAGAGACACGCGATGAGCTTTCGAGTCTGTTGTTTAATGTATTATGTAGACTACGCTTTCTATATTTCCCACCTTACTGTGGGAAAGTGTAAACGAAAGCGCATTGTTGTTTATCTTAAGCCACATTAGGTACCATATTTGTCTTTTTTTATCTGTGTTGCTACTGTATTTTTGGGCTATATTGACCTTGATGTATTAGTTTTCCATATTTGTTTTGTAACTGTATTTCTTGGTTTGTTACTGTATTTATGTATCATTTTCGTCACGGAATCCATTTTGCTGGTAACGTAATTTAATTTTTGTACGGATTGCTTCTAATATCGGAGTTATTTTATTGCCGGGTTTCTTCTAATGCCATATTTCCTGCGATACGGGATTTCTTTTGGTAACGGTTTGTTTCAACACCGGTTTTCCTTTGATACTGGATTTCTTTTGGTAACGGTTTGTTTCAACACCGGTTTTCCTTCGATTCTGGATTTCTTTTAACAACGGATCTCTTTAATACCAAAATGCTTCTGTCCCTAAGTGCCCTCTATGCTTATTGCTTTTTACAGAATATTTCCTGTCGGACCAAGTTATCTTTATCGTGTTGTAGTTCGGATAGCTTTAAATGCTTATTGCTGTTAATCCTCGGCAGTAAAGGAATACAAAAGTATGTAAAATCAAGTATTAGTTACAAACATTATTGTCAAGAAAGCAGTGCTGTGTTTGATGCATTGCAAGCGTTGATGTTATTGTAACGGAGGAATGAGTGTTTTAAGAACACTAAAAATAATGAGAATAGAGACGCAGGTACGCTTGCACAGCTGGAATACGAGTATAGAGAACGCTTACTTACTTTACTTAAATTAAGGGCTTTCTTCTCTCATATCTGTCTAGTTTATTATTGTGTTATTGTATCGGTGACTGAGTAGCCTGAGTTTATCGCCCATCGTTTCTACATAGAGTACGTAACTAATAGGTCACAGGTTATTGGAAGGAGTTTTCAAGGCCTATCAAAACGTTTGAAGAAAATTATGAACTATACTATTGACGTTTCCGTTGGGACGTCCAACCAGCGGCCGACGCGTGGGAGTAAGGGGTGCAATGATCCCCCTGTTGTTTGGCTTCAAAAATAAAGATATTTTGCAATCCCGATGCTATTCAAACGTTACTAACAAAGAAAAATCATCGCCCTGTAGAGTATTTAATATCTTATTCCACATTCATAGCTATTTCAGAATTTATATTTATTGTGTGAAAGAATAGAAATTTGCCTCCACCTCTCCCCCATAATATAATGCGAAATGCCCGCTCCTGTGTCCAAAATTCGTAATTTGGCCTCCTTTTCAAGTTGTATTTCGAAGCGAGGCTTCAAACTTTTCGATTGGTATCCGTTCTCCAAGGTTTCTGTTAGTTCTAACTGCGCTATCTGTATCTTGCTCCTATTAACGATTCAGCGACACAAGGACTAAGTTTAGAAAAATCCATCACAAACACAATTAGTGTGAGGTCGTAAAGAGCTTTCTCTTATGTTATTTCCGATTTTACTGACTCTCTAATCTTTTGTCGGACCTATTTACATTTTAGCGTTGTAGTTAATTTGTGTTTTTATCTTTTCTTATTTTAGGTCATTCTTCTTATCTATACTACCTCATGATGGAGCATACATTCTGCAACCCAATCATGCTGATGTTCACTCATCTTTTACTTACAAAAAAGGACAGTTTAGGATCGGAATCCACATCTTTAGGTAATCGTATACAACGTCTGTGTAGTATAAATAACTTCAGTGCTAACATCACAATGAATAACAATCTAACAATAAACGATGACGTAGATATCTAGTGGTTTTAATGCCAGAGCCGTTTCCTTTCGCATTCTGGTAATTTTTATGGTTCCCTTTCTTACTTGCTTCTGTGAACTACCATTTTCTTTGTTTGAGAAAGGTTTTCGCGCTACCTTTGAGTCTTGAATAAAAAGAGGGGTTGGAATAGAAGGGGTTGTTTTAAAATTGCCCAAGTCTAACAAAGGGGGGGCTGAAATATGATTTGCAATTACCCAAAAATATGTAAGGAAATTAAGAGGCTATTGAAAGATTAGAAATTGTTTAATGCCTTTCAAAAAAGGGATTTTGTTCTCTGTAGGATGTAGAACCCTAAATCACACAAATTTTATAAAAGTAGGGTAGATTTACTGCGCTCCTCCTACCCCATCGCGCTAAGGAATGACCTTTTTTGAAAAAATTAGCTTTTTCCACTAGGATAGAGTTATGCTTCCCTGAAATGTACAAACACCAGCAGATACTGATGTGATCTCTAGGCAAACAAATCTCCAAAACATAATGCCTACGGAAAGCCTTGTTCCACAAAATCAATATGCTGGAACTAATTTAAGATAGTATGAACTTTCACCTACAGAAAGGGCAACAATGCAGCAACTGTCGTGGGCTGTCCTTCTATTGAGAACAAAACAAAGTAATCAGGTAGAGCTAAGACTGGTCTTCCCTCATCAAGACTTCATTTCAAGCAGCTTTACCAGGGATTAACGACTTTGGTACTTTACATGTTAAATAGTTCAGCTGTAATCCCAATCTGATAACCTTACTCATCTAAAGAAAAATTTATCGTACTCTTTTTTAGCCGTTTAGAGTACTATGGTATTTGTTAATAATATTTGCTGCTAGGTTACAAGAAAATAATAATACCCATTTATGTATGCCTGATGTAGAGAAGGTTAGAGTAACCTGAAGGAGATTTCATTAAGGAGCTAATTTATTGATTACATGCTATTTTGCATCACCATGTTATATAGAGTGGTGGTTTTAGGGGGAGGCCGACAGGGCCATGGCGCGAGGACCGGCACCTCTAGGGGCCCCTCGCCTTAATGCTAAGAAAAAAGGATGTGTCTGACTGCCCAAATTTAATCTCATGGAAGTAAGTTGAAACTCGAAACTGTATCCACTGGAAGGGACAAAATGTCTTATAAGCGTCCACAGTACGATCACCTCTGAACTTCCTTGCAATGTAGAGCGTCATAGGACCCCGCCAACTTTTTCGGCCCAGAGCCCCGCACCCTTCAAAATCGCCACTGTTTACCAGATATGATTAACGAATCTATCACATATCTTGTGGGTATTATACACAAATTTTAGTTTGAATAGACACAAGAGAAATAGAAAAGTTTGTTACCAAAGGGTTCGAAGGTGTGACCCACGCATTCCAGGAGTGCGCTCTTCCAACTGAGGTAGGTGAGCCCCGTCGATGACATGATCTATGTCTCTGGTCGCCACATTAGCTCCCAATACTCCATCGGAGGACATCGACATCCAGCTCAATGCAATTTGGGAGACCAGCCTCTCTGCTCCATGTCACTCCAAAAACACTCACTTTACTTTTTGAGTACTCTTTTAAAATTACTCGTTTTAATCAACGGATTACAAATGGTTTGGGTTTTGTACAATAATTTGATAGAAATTTTGCTTTGCTTAGGGTAGTATGTTTAAATGGATGATTGCGGTGGAAGGTATATTTCCTAAGAAAGACGACAGCGATAATCACAAGCAACAATAAATTTTGTGGAAACTTCAATATGTTGTCCTTGTGCCATGACAATTTCAGCACTTACTTGCAATATGGTATACAGGAACGGTTATAGTACGTGTCTCCTACCAAGTTTAATCATCTGTTTCTGGCGATTTATTATTTCTCTATTAAACTTATTAAACTATGTGCCTGTAATTGTAACAACCAATATCTCTTTCAACAGACAATCCTTGGTAACTGTTTGTAGATTCCTTAAAATTGTTAAAATTTATTTGCTTTCAGCAGCCATTCCCATCGATTGCACTTAAATCAAGATTAACAAATGTACAATCAAATACATTTTTAAACTCATTACTTAAATTACTGTAATTCATTGATTTGCGATCAGATTGTAATTTTAAGTTCGTTTCAAACCTACTCCAAGTTTTAAAATATAATACGTAATTCAATTGCCGATATTATAATAGGAAAATAATAATCTTCAAGATCATGTAGTGACGCAATATCCAAACAATGGACATTCCAAATTTCTCTCTCTCGTTGGTAAGGGACCGTAGCTAAGTGGAAAAGCGTCGTGTTGCGCAATGCGGAGACCGTGGGTTCGATTCCCCGTGGTCCCACGATTTTTCACCTTCGAGAATTTACAACGCCGATGTCTACATTCAGTCATTACAACTTTCATCAAATATACGCTGGTCGATTCTAAACATGGGGGCTTATTCGAGGATGGAAACGTATCAACGTGGGAATTATTTTTAGGTGTTGGTTAAATCATGGAACTTACGCTAACTGAAAATAAGCCAATATCCCTGCTTGATCCTAATCAGTGCGTAGGAAAAGTGTGATGTCACGATTTTGAAATGTTTTTAATCATTAAAAATACTGCCCTATTAGTAAAAACGTCAATTGCCAAAATTAAGATTGCCTGATGTCCTTTCCCAGTACAGAGATACCTACTTTCAAAGTTTTAAGTCTCTCCAACAAAACCTTGTTATTTGATGTTGGTTCCTAAACTAAGGAACCAAGGAATATTAACAGTATTGACAAGAGGTTTTTGAGATTGAAACTCCTCTAGTTGAAACACTATATACACTACAGGTCTTGTAATTTGCGAAACACCGTATTCCAGGATTGCCCTTGGATACATTGAGTTAAATCGCACTTTTTCAAAAGCTTTTGATTTGTGACGTCATCATTTTCCCTCCGCGTTATCACCAACCCAGTTTTGAACAATACGTTGTTAACGTAAAGTAAATGAAAAATATTTAGCTAAAACTAATCAACTGCAATATATTAAGTGTTTGAAGTTTCTTTAAATGGAAGAGGATACCGATCCTATGACATAACTTTTCTTAGTTTTTAGGCACTTTTATATTCTTGCCCTCTGCATTGTGACGGTGCCCTTCCCACGCTATTGAGACATTAAAAAGATGGTGACTCCCTAGCGTTTCTTTGAACTAGGCTGGTGTTGTAAACATCCTCTGGAAAAAAGGTTCGAACGGTCTCCTACTAGTACTAATGAATTTTAAGTCCAGATTTCTCCTTTTCATTTGGTAGAGAGCGATACCAGCATTATAATAAGGTATGTGGGATTTCCATTGTCTTTCATAACGCATTTCCAAAGTGAACGAATGTCGCTGTGTGAAGCGAAAGGTCTGTTCAATTAATATCAAGTAGCTCTTCTTTGCAGGAAAGTGCTTTAAGATCTAAATGCTGTGCGACACACGCTGTCACCCACATATACCCATACTGGAAGAAGGGACAGACACTTACAATGAAGGTGGCTTGCAAAACGCCGTAAATGTTCAAAGGGTGACTTAAAATTTTGATACACGATCTTACGATTAGCTACAAGCAAGTTATGACTGTGGAATCACAAAAATTGGGCACCATTAGGAAGTCTGGTGAATAACTGGCTAATTAAACAATTATACAACTCTAATTCATATCGAAGACACGCTAAAAATATGAAATGCAACAGTTGAAGGGATCAGACCCGTAGCTAGGACGAACTTAGCAGGGGGGGGGGACGTTTTTACAAGGAAGGGGGCAATTTAAAAATTGCGATGTGAAACTCCATTTACCAAGTCATGTAAATTTCTGCATAATGGGGGACAAGTAATATTGTGCGCAGGGGCTTTGCTCCTTGGCTACGGGCTTGTAAGAAATACGTAACCTTTGAAATATGTTTCATTTAAACCATTATTACCATATGACTTTCGTTACCAGGGCCACAGTAACCGCGTAGGGGAACGGGGAACACGTACCTGCACATTCTTGCAAAATCTTGTAGTATATGTATCTACTCGATAGATTTTGTTTATCTGATCACATTACGCTTACGCTATTTTCATAACTGATCCTGCTCGGGAAATGGGAAGGAGGCTATTGGAGACAGCCCTATGTAACTTGACCACAATAGTAAACCCTACGATACTGACCATTCACATACTTACGATACCATCCTGTAATACTAAAATGGTTAAAACAATTCGGATGTGGATGCTATGGCTCATCATATATGTCCCTTGTTGTCAAAAAAGGTCAGCGCTGTTCAACTTGTCATTTTGGTCAAGTTATGTATCATATCGAATTTAGCCTTTAAATCAAGCTATTTCATTTCATCACACTGTTGAGTTACAAATTACTTATATAGGCAAATGAAGGATCAAATTCTGGGGCAGCTTATAACGTTGGGGTGACTGAAAGCCTTAATTTGAGGTTAAGTCTGATCACGTTATTTTGGTAGTTTCTTAAAATTCTAGAAGCAGAAAATCTGAAGGAAATTTACATCATATACGGATCCCAACTTCATGAAGTGTCAACAACTACATGCTTACCCCAGAACTTCTGTACATCACCTCATGTTTTAAGGCGTCAAGAAGAATCATCATAGTTTAAAATAGCCCTCCTTTCTTTTCTAAAAGTTGGTCTGTTAGCAAGCTAGAAACCGTCAACATTTACGGCTCATCGACTTGATTGCATGCCACATTGTTCGCAATATAAAGGGTGATGGTTGAAATCGATTCAACAGAAAAGGAACAAAGGACAACAGACATCTGACTGGGCAAACAATTTCTAAGAGTGTCAACAAAATCCCTTAAGGCGAAGTGAAAATAGTTGCATGTTTAAATGATTAAGCATTTTGAGTCTGTACAGATTTATCTCTCACTTTGTTCATCTCACCTCGACATGAATAAAAATCAAGAGTCGTAAAACCGAGCCGACCATTCAAGAGAGTTGGTTGTAGTACCATCATGTGTCAACAGTGCGAACTGTGAAAGAATACTCTCATTTCAGCCGACCCTTTCCAAGTATTTTTCTCAAATATCATAAGTGCAAATACAACATAGCCTAGCTTACTAATAACGAAACAAAACTGAAGATCTAATGCCCTCCAAGACAGCAAGAGCAAAGAGTCTCAAATGTACTTACTCAAAGCGTAAGCTTCATCCCTGTGTACCAGTTCCCTTAATTGGTTTTCAAGTTCTGTTAATTTCGCATCTTCATCTTCAAGTTCGTTACTTTGCCAAGCCTGTGCAGTTGATAAAGCGAAGAGAAGTACAATTCCAGATAAGTAATACATTTCTGTCTATGGATTAAGTTCCTCTGAGATGTTACGCGTGTTACCCTCGCCGTGTGAGCTTCTCTTGTCAACTACTCAGATGCGGTGCATTGAGATCCCGTCATTCTGGCATTGTTGATAAAGATTAGCAAATTAAAAAGGATAGGGGGAGGAGCCCACGTCAGCCAATTCCTTGCTGTTTGTCGGTTAGAAATGTGAACAGGGTACATAAGCAAAAATAGCTTTGAGTCATAAAACATATTGGGCTAACGATACATGGGGTCTGCGACTCTCATCGTATGACTGGCTTAATGGACAATCACGTCCAGTCAAAAAATTGGACAGCGAGACACATTTTTTTCTTGTACATTGTTCATAAAACCAGCGGATGTAATCCATAAGGAAAAATTTGGTTATTATCGGGATTAAGGATCTTTCATCGTCTCACCAGGTTGTATCATCGATCCAATATTTTAACGGTTGGTGATCCTCACACCAATCTTTTACTTCACGAAGGACTGGGGACCGACAAGCTCTCGGGCAGTGCCAGGGCCATTGTATGTAGACGTGGGGGTGTAGGGGTAGCACCTTCTGTTTTTATCCTTTTAAAACACTCGTTCGAGTGCACCCAGTTTCTCAAGTTAACTATCTATGTCACGGCAAAATGCTCTCTGTTCACCTGGTGAAATGACTGAAGCAAAACTCTACAACAAAAAATGAAGTTATTTCCATTTTAAAACCCGAGACACTTCTTTAAAGCTTTTTTTTCCCCCACGTATAACGTGCTTCGGGGGTGCGGGGATGTCATTGGGGCATGCCTCCTCCGAATAATAATAGGATTATCTTATTCAGCATAACGTAAAGATGGCAGGATGGGATAACAGTCAGGATATAGCCTAAACAGGCTTTCGTAACAATATCTTTTTATTTTTTGAAGGAGCTCATCTAACCCCAACAAAAGTAATGCCTCAGGATTTTCACTCTTGGCCAGGCACACCTTGAGAATTTTCCGGGTATTATACTACATGTTGTTGTTTTTATAAGCATAACGTTTATAAGCATATTCCGGCTCAGGTTTGGTAGAAAATATAAGCATATCATAAGCATATTAGTGAGCTTTGATCGAACCTCTTACTAAGCATGCTTTGATGCTATTGAGTCGAGAAACATGAAATTAACGATGAAGACGAAACATTTTGATCCAATGAACATGAAGGAGAGGGAAACATTTTTGACTTTATGGACAATCTTTGCAACGTATGAACTTTTGTGCAGAAACTATACGGTTTTTCTTTTGTTCATTCAAAGTGTTTATCTAAGATCGTTCCAAAACATCACTTATTTACATTAGAAGACTTATTCTTGATTATGTATTCTGTCCACTTTAGATTTGTTAGTCCTTTGGATTAAGGAAAAAACTCATTATTTGAATATATACAAAAATAAGCATATCACTAGCATAATTTGAGCTTCATTAGAAAAATTTTGACTAAGCATATCCGAGCCTGATTTCAAAAAAGAGTATGCTAATAAAAAAAACAACATGTATCCTACTTATGGGGCCCCTTTTCCTGTACTTAGTGTACCTCCTAGAGTGTAGAATTTGTAGTAAGCAGTATGTAGGTAGCATTAGCACAAAGTTTAGACAGAGGTTTAACAATTACAAGTGTTGTAGTAGGAAATTTGAGAGGGGAGTTAAAGTACCGCAGAGGGATTTCTTTGAGCGGGAGGAAGGTCACAGTGGGTTCTTGGAGACTGTTACAGTTAGATTGATAGACAAACTATATAGTGGTAGCCGTCGTAGAGAAATGTTCTGGCAGTTTGAGTTAGATAGTTTTACAAGAGCTTACGGCGCTGGCAGGGATTAAACCCATACCGAAAACGAAGACTTTACCATTGCACTAAGTACTGCAATACTACAGTTGACAACCAAGGAAGTCGATCCCGAATTCTCACCACCATCAGCAACCAAATTTTTCGTTTCGCTATTAACTTCATCAGTGCCATTTCATTTATTGAAGTACTCAAGCAGACACACAAGCATTCATGAACTACACAGTATAGAACTCAATAAACATGAAGTGCTTTTGGCTCTTGAAGGATCGAACCCTGGATCTCCCACACCGAAAACGACGACTTTATCACATCACTAAATAGCATATATATATATATCTCATAAACATGAAGTGCTTGGGGCGCTGGCCCGGTTCGAAAATTTCTTGTTATCGTTATTCCTTAGAGTATTATTTTGAATTTCGGAATTTTATACGTAAGTGGGATCTTGAGCTATGAGAAGAATATTTTGAAAAAGATAACATCGAAACGTCAAAGATATTTTGCATTTTTATGAGTATTATATAATATTTATACGCATAGGAGGATGCTGGCTTTTTGAGTATATATGTGTATACATATATATATATATATATATATAATTAAAACTTAGGGAGGTAAAAAAGTCATAAAGGTTAAAAACATATATTTACAATAAAACTATGACTTTGCTCATTGCGAGCTTTCGGAACGTTGCGTTCCTTCATCTGGGAACCCATTTTAAAGTCGCACGTAATGAAAACATTTGCTTCAGGCAGTTTGAGGACGCAATTAAACAGGCAACTCATTTTGATCAAGAAGCTATTCGCCGATACTCGTCAGTTGATCTTACATCGGTAGAGAATTACAATACAATGAAACTATTAATACTACAGATTGCATCGAAATTCACAATTTGCGGACGTCGTGGGAGACATGTCACGACTACAGCGAGTGCAGAGTGCGCTAAAACATTGACAGTTTAAACACAAATTCCCTTTGCCTACACAGGCAGTTGCAACTTAGGAGAAGAATGAAGGAAAGAAGACCATAAAAAAGGCAAGGGAAAGCATAGAGAGTAGAGGCTGGTGAGGCAGAGTGATATGCTGAAGCACATCCGGGATCCACTCAGAGCTACGATTAAAGGTCATTGATGATGATACAGATGATGATTGTGATGATGGTTTTAATTGATGAAGATGATGATGATGATGGTGATGATTATCATCATCGTGATTAATGATAATGATTATGATGATTAAGATCAGCTTCATATATTGCATTTCTGTTTTCAAGCTTTGCGTTGTAGCTCTTTTTTGTAGAAACTAAAACTATTCTGATATGTACTTAAACTGTTTATCAATATATAAGGTATTTTTGTAATAACATGTTTATAAGTATTAAAGGGTGATTAGTCTAAAACCTCCTGGGCTCTTCTGACACTTGCAACTTTGTACATCAAGGGATATTTAGTAATAAAAATTTAATATTTACTTATTTACTTACAATAATTCACAGGTTTGGGCCTATCGTTGAGCCTTGTTGCGGTTATCCCAGATATAACACAAAAGAATGGCTGTTGGAAAGGACGTGGTTTCTTCTATTGAACACAGCACCGTTCATTGTTTGGATGTTTGCATTGCAAGAAAGCATTACAAGTCGCCTGCGCGCAAATACAAAATGCAATATCCTTTCTGCTGCTGCTGCTGCTGCTGCTGCTGATGATGATGATGATATATATGAGCATTACCATGATGACTTTTAAGCTTATGATTATGATGTTTTACAATTGATAATGACGTATAGGTAAATGGTTAATGCTATGAAACGAAGCAGAGGTATGCCAAGAGGCTTTAATACAACGTAGAGAGAATTTTAGCATTTACAATGACGTTTAATAGTAGTGCTAATAAATGTCTTACTTACAAACTTCTTCCATTCCGAATACTAAGTTTCGGTTCCGAGAGAGTGTTTACTACCCTTCGGTTAAAGAGAACCTAGAAAAGGAAACGACGGTAATCATGCTTCACACAGTTGGATATGATGTTGGCGAATGTGTGACATTTACACCGCATTAGCGAGAGATTTTCTACTAGGAAAATGTAGTCTGATAACAGATATCAATACTTAGCAAGGAAATCGCAATAGTGACATGATTGAAACAAAATAAATTGTTTTTGATTCTATTTTTTTATCACGATAAAGATGATGCTGATTATGATTATCAAGATGAAAGTAATAGTAATTATAATGAGCTTTGCACCTTTCTCCAATAATTGTCAGAATATCGGGTTTACTTGAATAGAACATGATGAAGTATTAAAGTGTGGCATGCTACTACTTACAATATGAATAACTGCATTCGATGTGTCATTTCTTGATGCTTTTGTTTATGTACACTACTGGTCAGTGCGCATGTGCTGCTCATTGCTGCGCATGTGCTGCTCATCACTGCGCATTGCAATGCGCATGTGCTGCTCATTGCTGCTCATTGCTGCGCGTTTGCTGCTCATCACTGCGCATTGCAATGCGCACTGACCAGTAGTGTTATGTAGTAGCTTTTCATATCTTGTAGACAGGATCTTGTTCCATGCTTTCCCATCGCTTAAGACGAGCTAAATAGTCCTTAGCCACAGCCTGAGGTATCTTTGGCAGGAGGTGATTCCTTGCACTTTCTATAGCACTTTCTTTAGTTTCTCCTTCTGTCAATGCTGAGTGATAGTATTGTTCAAAGCCCTCTCGGTATAGTTTGTAAGCTCTCTC
>JAAAKL020008530.1:0-15843 GCA_010016065.2 Carybdea cf. marsupialis auct. non (Linnaeus, 1758)
TCAGCGGCCTCAAATCGCATCAAAGGGCACATCGGCGTCGAGACGCTCATCCGTCGTAACGACGGGAGACGCCAACAGGTGTAATATCAAGTACAGAATTGTAAAATTTAAAAATAGTATATATATATATCCAATTTCCGTAATAATCGAGATGTGCAACAATGGAGATATGCAACAATGGGACATCAAGGTTCAAAAGCTACACATGAAACTGGTATTTGTTTCTTGTAATTTCTCATTAGCAGATTACTTCTTTCAAGCCAGTGCGACATAGATTATGTTTTGTTTATATAGCAAGAATTAGCGGGAGGTCATCATCAAAGGATTCTCTCATCTCAAGAATAGACGTCTGTACCCGATAACCAAGGTGCACCTTCTTATTATAGTCAACTACTGGACTTCCTTCTGCTCTCTTATAGCATGGAATTTTGCCACTCCCCTCCCCGCACTACCTAAGAACTGGATGCTATTTCAAGTCAACCAGGACATTCAGGACTCTAGAGTATACGCTGTTTTACGTAGCATCAAATGGAAAAATTAAAGAAAACTCCTAATTAATCGCGTTGATTCTCAATGTCCGCAGTATGCTTTGAAACAATTCATATTCTTGTTCAGGTAAAACTGTTAAAACGAAATGATGTATTTAGCTTTCGATCAGGAGCTACAATCATGGACAATGAAATATGAAAGTTTCCCCAGCCCAGTTCCAAAATATTGTTCAGTTTGAAAACGAGCCTTACGGGCACTTGCATGTCAGACTTCCTTGCTGCTAAGCGGAGAGGTCTAGAAAACAAATAATACCAGACCTGGACACCCCTCTCATGTGGCAAGTGTCTTGCGTGATTTGCTCCATTTTCACCGAAATTTAGAAAAAGTTTAACTTCCATTTGTCCATGATTGTAGTTCTCCCGAACTGGCTTCAGCGTATTCAGAGATTTCTGATAAAAGAGACACTATCTTCTTTTCTTTCAATCCGTCCTATGTATTTAAACAGTTCACCATCTGATCGTAAAATCAAAACAATGAGATTGCAAGACATTTACAAATGCAGGATGAACTAACCATCGTACGATAGCACGATTCTAATTACAAAATTAAGATCATGAAAGTACAACCACCACCATTATGAACCTCAACAATATGGTACAATGAACTAGTCACCATACGCCAGCCTCGCAATTACAATGAGACAATAAACAGTAGGGGAATGTCCTTGACAACCCAGTGAATCCCCATATTAACCAAGCCTGAAAATTCCAGCATTTAATGAAAAAATATCCATTAAGGCAATGACGACATCGGTCCCTTAATCCATTCCATTCTAGAAATGTTCCACTCTATTTAGTCCTGTGCCTATCTGCACCTTCAGTAACTTGGTTGGTAAACTTAAGGTACATGTGAAAAAGAAGAGAAGAAAAAAGACTTAACTGTAGCACTTAATAATTCTCTTAACAACTTGATGAACTTGTGCGTCTGATTCACACATACTACAATCTTTGAATTGCTTTCGATGTCGCAGAGCAATTTTCTACAGTCTTAAGCTAACTTTCTGTGACTAACTCTTTCTTAAAATCGGAACCATAAATAGTCTGAGAATTTGTGTTCGCTACGTGCTTTGGTGTCATCTTCCAAATGTTACCAATAAGGAACGCCAGTTAATACATCGTCAGTAAAATACGCGACTAAAATCAAAATTGAGAAAATAAAATCAAATGAGTTTAAAACCTAGAAAATTGTTGAGGACGATTAAAAGTACACAACAATAAAACAACGAGATAAGTGAAAGGTGAATTCATAAAAGACATCTGTCGCAAAACTGCACGGAATTTATGTTACATGTATCCGGGCTGAACTAAGCAATAAGTAAGCGATTTTCAGTAACTCGCTTCAGACCCTGAAGAGACAAGGAAGAAAAAAAAAAGACGACCAACTTTTCTCCCTTAGGAAATCATGGACGACAACCATAAACTTCGGCAGAGGCTCTTCGACTTGAAGAGAAAGTCCTGGATATTGACAAATATGTCTAAAATGGTAAATATATACCTGAGAAATTCAAGTTCGTTGTTATTTTCGCTGTCACATTTCTTGTTAGGATGTTAAAAAGCAACTTTTGTTTGTAATCGGCCTAGTATGTTCTCTCCATGAACAGCGCCATTCTTTCCTTCATACTCGTTCTCAGTGGATATGACGTCACCATCGCAGTATATTTCAAAGCGACGGTCCCAAAACATGTATCAATGTAGTTGAAATCATCACTGAATGACCACGAGTTGATCTTACAGCTTTACATGTTATATGATTTTAGTTCATCAAGAAAAATTGTAACCCTTCAGTATGCAATGGTGTTTAACTGTCAATTGTGACTATATGGCAGGGGTGAATGAGATGAGTTATTTTTGAACCCCCGACTCTAATCTACCGAAACACCACAAGTGAATGTACGATTCCGAAAGGAAAAGAATCAGTGTTTGGTTTAGGAACACTAGCAGTAGATGGTGCATTGATTCTTTCAATTTATCCAGAGATAAGATACTATGCGAAAGGCATTTTCTCCCGGAAATATTTCACTATTAGTCTTAAAAGCGAAATTCCTAAGAACTTAAGGGATGATACCGTACCTACGTTGTTCGAACACAAACAAGAAGGAAAAAGGGGTAAACAAGCGATCACCGCGATTTTTATCGTGCTACAATGAAACGTCATTGCAAAGGTAATTTAACTGCCTCTGGTATATATTTACCATTGTAGCCGTATTTGCCGATATTCCGTGCTTTCCCTTTAAGGTACCCCGGTCACCGGTCACGTTTTCAACAGTACAGAGAGAGGTATCATAGAGGCGAAAAACTGATCGGTCTTAAGGATTTTTGGCTCTCAACCACCGGTGGGTCGCACTGTTTCCTACTGTGCCGAGCAAGATGGGAAGAAAATATTAGGAAGATGGGCACAACTGACAAGATACCGGTCAGATACTGGCCACTCCGGGTGTGTTAAAAGAGGTGAAAGTGAACTACCAACGACACTTGACAAGTTGTTGCAGAGCTGGCACCACATTCCCCATGATCTGATTAAAAACTCTTATATTTAACGTATCGTCCCCTCGCCATACGTTGGAGTTGCGAAGTACAACCGTTAGTTTGCAAAGGAAAAAAATAATCACGGGCACATTTAATCTCACTAAGTCGGAATTATCTTGTTGAAAAAATGTTGTCCGTACACGAAACTGGTTAGTTATTCACTGACAGGCGATACTATTCCATGGCATCTCATGTGTAATCATGCAAGGCTATTAAGTTGAAGAGTTTGAGTGATAACTCGGTCTCTCTGCCTTTCTAACTCGGTAGCAACTAACAAATAGCGAGCCCCCATCTCTGGGGGCCAGTGCACTATATCTTAAGTACATGCAGTGTTATACATTTCCAGGGTGGAAGCTCATTGGACACTAGAAATATTTGATAGGTTTTCAGACGTTCATTTTTACCATTTACCATCAGATGGCCCCTGTGCTTGAATTGTCTTCATCAGCTCAGGATTGACTTCCTTGAGCAACATGCTCGTAAGCCAACTTAGCACAATCATCATATGGAAAACGCAGCCAGAGTTTACACAACTGGGAACACAGTCTAAACTGAAAATGTCATCTATATGACACGACAGGGACCAGTGGACGCCAAAAAATTGGAAGAAAAGACGCCTAACGTATAGTAATGAAATCAAAATATATTGTTTCTCGTCCTGGAAAATGCCATATATATATTTACCTCTTAATGATCCACTGAAATTTTACACTATTCGAAGAAACGAATGACATCTCATTTACTTCATTTGAAGGAAGCACTGGTAAAAAAAGTAAATAACTAAAGCAGGTAGATGACATAAGAGTGCAATTGTTGCTGCAAGCACTTCAGATGTACTATGGTAAGTTGAAAACTTCGCTTAATAAAAAGTGAACCTATTGACTACCCAACTAAGGTATGATCTTCTACACAATAAATGCAAACCATAACTTCCTGTAAATATCGGCAACGCCAATGAAATGGTTGTTCTGGTTGACCTGGGTCAATGAAGGTGCTTCAACAGGTAACATCAATAGTCCTGCCTATGCTTCTTGTCAAACGGGTTTTGTGTTTACTCAAATACGATTACTACTGCCTCAAAACCTTCCAATACTGAGTGACAGTTTCCGACTGGAGATTTACAAGGACCGCCGGGATACCTCAACTGGTCAGGGGCTCGAGGGTAAGAATCTTTGGATTACGTAACAAAAAAATAAATAAATAAAAAAAAGAAGCAAAATTCTATCAAAGCCAGTCTATGAACGTTATGCTGACTAGTGCAAGAACTCCTTTCTACTCCGTAAGTTTAGTTTGCACAGCAGTTTTTAAAAACTTGCACTAGTTTATATCAGATGATCATGCTACCACCCATACAAACAATTCCCTCGGTGGTCCAAATGGCAGCGACGTAGATTCAATAGAAAAAAATCTTAATGAATAAAAGTATGGATCTTCGAGTAAAAAGGCAATTATCTCTGCAACCTTCCCATTTTACAGTAACGAACTTTGCTTTGAGCGATTTTCAGGAGTAGGTACCAGATTTTGTTAATATTAATCTACAGCAGAAATATATTTATAATATCTTGCTTCATAACGCTGGATTATGTGGGGCAAATGCGAGTGCTCAGGCGTCAGTTTTCTTCATACTAATATTTCAGGTGAAGAAATTCATGATATTCATCATTGCACTCGCTAGGTACGGAGTCGTACGACTGGTGTTAAATATCTTGAAATGTAAATTATCTTCAATCAAAATGTGTATTAATTTTTATAAGGACAGAACCGTAACTATGGGGAATGAGGCAGAACGCAAAATACCTCATTAGATCTGAAATTAACTCGCATATGTAACCCTAAAGGCTATCCATTCATACAATATCAGGACAAAAAATTTGGGTCAGTATAAGTAGGGTTACTGTCGAGAAACCGTATCTATTCGACAATACTTTACATCTTTCAATGGGCTGTGCATATATTCACAGACCGAAAGGCATTCCTCCTATTATCACGTCATGCGGCGAAGAGAGAATGGTCTCCAACAATTGCGACGAAACGGATTTCGATATCCACCAGTGTAGGAGCGGGATTCTCAACGGAGTTCACCCAGCCGATGTAGCAAATGCTTGGGTCACAGGTTCGACTCATGTTAACGTCTTTTCTCTTTTTCTAGTATCTTTAAAAGCACAAACAGCTACATATGAAACTTCTGAACTTCAACTCCCTCGTTCAAAGATGTAAAACGCATCTTTAAGCCTCGGCGTTTAAGTTGAAATGGCAACTGACAGTAAGCAAATCGACAAAAAAGAAATGTATGGAAATACAAATAACACTTACCTTTTAAGAAGGGAAGGAACCAACTATCACTGCATCACCACCTATACTCAAGGCAACATCCTCAATCACATTTCCTTCATTTGAACATTTTCAGCTCCACACAACTGGATAGGCATTATGCGTTACGAAGGCATCTAAAAAATGGAGGGGAAGACATTATTGTAAAGACCATATGAAAAAACCCAAAACTGCGTGGCGAACATTAGGTATCACTTCCGGTAATACTACTATTTAGGCGTCACGAACTCCACATAGTAAGAGGTGATACAACCGATTCTTTACAATTGAGAAACAAATGGGGCATTCAACAAGACCACTTGATACCTCTGAAATTGCATGAAAAGGGGAGAAAACGTAAACACGATTCTACGAGAGGGCGAGGGGGCTTTGCACAACATCTTTCCGCAATACTCTAAAGTCTTGAAACTTCCTTACCCCACTCTTTAAAAATGGTACTATCAAACTGCAGCTACAAGTACAACATTACGCCTCTGAAGGGCAATTTTAACAGCTTTTACCAGTGTTACTAGCAATAACTAAATCATACTATTCAAATGCCACTTTAAGACATTTCCAATACATAACTCGAGCTGTTATAACTACCAAGGCCATAATTTTTGTTGCCTAGAGCTAATTATACTGCAATTATTTGTTTTGGAAGAATGCAAAAAACATTTACAAAAACAACTCAAAACAATTATACATTTTAGAAGCTTTGCTTGGAAGCATTTCTCCTGTTCAATCTTCTAGAAGTCACCAGCAAGCCTCCCCTCAGCCCCATAAACTATTATGAAAAGGATAGCAAATTTCTTGAAACTGGTTGTAAGATATATCGGTGCTCAGGTGTCAATTTTCTTCACTTTTTAGAAAATTCAGGTGAAGAAATTCAATTCCTTCATCATTGCACTCTTTAAAATGTGACTCATCCTACCTGGTTCAAAAAAGTTTTGCTTCTCTGCTTTATTATTAGGGGTAAGCTGTGACTGTTGATAAAGTAAAGTAAACTTAACACTGGAGTACACTAGTCTGTCTTGGCCTATCCTTTGTTTATCATGCTTTGCCGCATTTTAGACTCCTTAAGTAACTTAGCTTTCCTAGTCTCATGCTGAATCATCTCGTTCTTCTTGGTGTCAACATAGACATCTAAACTGGTGGACTTTGCTAGGAAAACAGTATCACACATTTCAATAAGTTGACCACAGCAAAGAGTTCTGTTGCAAAGGCCAGAAGCCCCAGTGCACACCTGTTTTGGCTGTCTGTCTTGACCATGCTGGGCCCCAAGAGAGCCAAAGTCAAAACAAATAAATCAGCTAATGTTGAATTAACTTTTACCTAATGCTGTGTCAGTAAGGAAACACTGTTTTAGCATCTATCCTGATAGAAAAGAATAAAATAGGATTGCAAACATTCAAAACCCTATCAGTAGGACACAACTTATCATACTTTACAGTACTGATTGAAACAGATGATCAGACAGGGGCTAACCCATAAGCTACAATCACACATAATCTTCAACTGCGGAAATAGAACCTTTGGCTGTTGTAAACCTTCTTCTCATGTGTGAGCTTGAGTCCCATGTCAAATTCAAATTCCATATAGCAGGGCAAACAGGACAAACAGGGAATTCTATAACATTTTCTGTATTAAATTGCAAGGTCTTAAATAACTCAGATGGCTGCTAAGGTCTATTTTGCAGTGGTATTGAACATTTTATCTGAGGCCACGTCTGCTTTAAAAAAGCACAGGCAGTTACACAATGATATTCAGTGGAAATACAATTTGTTGAGTTATGAATCCTTCAATAGGAACTGGTCATGATCAATAGGGCTTAAATATGCAAATGATGAAATGAACTCACTGGACTGACAATCCTTAACGTCCACTTAACCATCAGTCCATGCAATAAAACCTTCTCATCACAGTGGTTGGTAAGAGAAACACAAATATTGCAAAAATGTTTTCAGCTTTTAAGCAACCTCTGGAAATATACCTTGTGATATTACTCCACCTTGCACTGAGATAGACCCACCCTAAAAAGTGCACCATAACAGAATAAGTAAACAAATCTAGAAGTGATCCTCTCATAAAACTTTACAAAATAATCTTCACAAAATTGAAATACATCATATGTGCTGCTCAGTAAAAGTTGATATCACTGACATGACATGCCATCAACGATTTTGATTTTGAACATCATTGCAGCACCATGCAACAGGGTAGTATAACATCCACAGCAATATTGAAAGGCTCAATGACCAACAAACCACTAAACCATAAACACTTAACTGACCTGATATACTATATAACTTGTTTATACATGAAAATACATATTTGCTTACTTCTTTCTGTATGTTCAACATGAAAATGCATCCACAATATTTTCAAGCATAGATATAAAAAATAATGCCTTAGTGGAATACAAAGTAATCCTGCTCAGTCTTCAAACTAACACAGAAAGTATGATACTCAAGTAATATATTTCTACTGGAAAGACATGCATCACCTAAAACAGAAGGTATGTTACACCTACTTCTCGCACATTATGTGCTGTGCTATTTGCCTTCACTCTTAGTTCTACAATTGAAATGTAATTTATACAGTCATATTTTTCTTGGTGGTATATTTTATCTTTAACTTGTTGGAGGCACATAAGAGCCTCCCTACAACCCCTACAACCCCTACAACCAATGGATTAAACCATTGCAGACCTTGCCATGAATTGTGTACTGAACATACTTTATTGACACTCTCCAAGACCCACTTAATCATCACTTCAGGCCCTAGCTACTTCCTATGATAGCGGCAACAAATAAAAACTAAAATATGGATGAACTATTTTCAAATCTCAAGCAACCTCTTGACACATACCTTGTGATATTACACAGGCTTCCTGTGATATCCATAAACCCTAAAAAGGGAATCACAACAATATATTCTGAACTACCATTGAGACACTCTTCACTACACTTAAGAATGCTTCATGTGCTGCTCAGCAAAGGTTGATTTCACTGACATAACATGTCATCAACGATTTTGATTTTCAACATCATTGCATCATGGTGCAATACAAGATGGTACCACATCCAAAGTAATATTAAAACGCTCAGACTACAAACCACAAACTATAATTTGCTGCTGTTTTTTCTCAGTGAAAGAAAATAAACTACTCGAGTAATGCATTACTAAAGCTTTAAGAAATGTTGATGCCAGTTAGACAACAGTTTCTAGAGAAACAGTAACTAAGTGCAATGAAAAAGAACTGGCAGATAAGGCCAGGATGGTGTAGTGTTCTTTGCTTTCACTACAAGTGAAACGTACACTTTTACAGTACTACTAACACAACACAAATAATAAAAAGGTAAAAAAGGTCAATATTTTTATTTCCTTTGTTCTCCAGCACCAAATCTTATGTTTTGTGATGCATGATAGCAATATGTGAACTGCAACAAAACTTTAAACCAAAACACTTCTTTAAAAGAGATCTACTTCCACAAAAAGCTTGTCATAGAAGATCAGAAACATACCAACAGACAGTTCACATATTAAGTAAACTTTGAGGGGTCAAACTCTGCTTAACAATAACTGACCTTGCAGATTTCCTTGCCCAGGATGAAAATACTTTGCTATCCATGCTGCTATCATTTTCAGGACTTCTTATGCCAAAACCTGTAAAATTAACCTGATAAAGAAAACAACATAAATCCAAGATAAATCTTCTTGATTCTCATCATTAACATATCAATGTTCATTTACACCAGACTAGTACCCTACAAGTGACGGAGTAATCCTTTTATAAAAATTGTAACCAATCAAACACCTGTTACTCATACTAGTCTTTCTAGTAGACTTTCTTAACAATCAACATTGAATCAAAGCAATTTGAACATATAATAATGCTTATTTAACAAACAAGGTGAAGGCACCAATTGAATTAGTCTACAATTAAATGGCAAAAGCAGTAACTTAAAATACCATGTATTAAAAGCTTAGCAACAAAAATAGTAACAAATTTATCAGGATTAACTCCCAGGTGAAAGAATATTCACAACATAAAATTCAACCCTGCAATCAGACATGCATATATCTTCAAATAAATGAAATTCAGTAGAACGAAAGTTAAATATTTAATCATCATCTTGCAGGGTTGTGAAATAAGAAAGTAGTCACTTGTGAAACAGAAAAGTAAAAATCTCTTGTGATTTACCTCTGTCCACTGATTCTACTCTAACATCTTTGGGACTCTGTAGTAACCAATATCACTGTCCAAAGGCAAAGGAAGAGAAGACAGTTACAAAGAAACAATCACGACCTCCTCCCCCTTCAAAGACTTTGGTAGTTACCTCTCTTTATCTCTGACTAGGCTATCAGGAAGCTACAAAATGAGGTCAACAATTTCTCTCTTTCCTGCTCTTGGAGACTCTTTCCTCTAATATTGTAAAACCTACACCTATTTCCTCTAATATGGTAAAACCTACAACTATTTCCTCAAATGCAATAAAAATTGCTTACATCCCTACTACTACATATGGTCAATCAGTTAATACAACATTTATAACATCTGACAAAGTCAAGTTGACCTTAGATCTGCGGAATGTACCCAAACCTTTACACCACACTTGTTTCTACTTTGACAACAGAAACTGATGGTCACTACTACTAATTGAGTAATTTGCCTGCACTAACAGTTTCCCCAAGCACCTGTCACAACATTTACTTGTTCTCTATCTTTGATGCAACTAAGGAGTGGACAGTTTCACAGGCAATTTATTCAGGATCAAAGCACATGATAAGTTGTGGTCTTCTATAAGCCTTACAACTGTACCAGTTTTTAATGGTAGATTGTGTCATGTGAACCATTGGTAAATATATATTTATTTAAACAAACTAACTTACTTTCTTATCTTCCTTATGCCAATTGCATCTCAGTTTCATGAGGTGAGACTATGACTACTGATAACAAGGATACACAGACATGAGACAAAAACTATACCACAAACACCTGCAATCAGATACAATGCTTCTTCATTTGATGTTCTTCAGTAGAACGAAAGTTGTTGTAAATCATCATTTTGCAGGAGTGTAAAAGACTGCATCTACTTTCCTCTCTAATAAATGCTATTGCCACTACTTGAAAAAGAGATCCCTACATAAAATTTGTTTCAAGCATTAAGACACCTTACGTACAATGTGATCTTGGTAAACAACCTGTGACATGAATGTAAGTCATAATAAACAAATTAGGAAGAGCAGGAGGATGATGATTATGATAATGATACTTAGGAGGAGAAGAGGATAGTTCCCATTACAATGATCATAATATAACATAAAATTGTCAGATCTTGTCTGATGTACTGGTACTCACCTTAACAAAGATGCTGACTAGACAACCTGCAATAGAAAAAAAAACATTAAAGTACTGTCAAGCACAAAATCTAATGTCTTTTGACACTTAACAAGGGTTCCCTCCACATGACAAACCAGTCCAACTTAGTATGACACGGAAAAATTAATTTAATTGTGACATCTATTAACACATCCATGTGGTACCAATAAACTTCAAGTACTGTGCATGCTGTTCTGATGAATAATAGTACTGTGGACAAACTTTACAGTACTTAACGGCTATAATGCCTGTGTCCTGCTTTCATAGTAATAGAACACAGGCATTATAGCTTTGCCAGGAAGGTAGTTCAACCAGCAAATGTTGTTCAAGGCTTGGAACATAGTCTCTTCATAGCAAGACAACTTAGAAGTGACAAATAGGTGATGATCTAGCAGATGCTACAAGAAATTCAAAGTACAATGGAATCTTACTGATA
Organism: Carybdea cf. marsupialis auct. non (Linnaeus, 1758); assembly: GCA_010016065.2. NCBI lineage: Eukaryota > Metazoa > Cnidaria > Cubozoa > Carybdeida > Carybdeidae > Carybdea > Carybdea cf. marsupialis auct. non (Linnaeus, 1758). Next base: position 11,207 of record JAAAKL020008530.1, read on the forward strand.
GGGTGGTGTGCATGAGCATGGGCCTTTTCTTCAAGTGCAGAACACTTTAACAATAGATGCCTTTATGACATAACTAATAGCCTACTCCAAAATGTAACAGCCTACTTTGAATCATAACAATACCTAATATAAATAACATGTTGTGGCAGTAGTAGCTCGAGTCCTATTGCCATAGTATCCTTAAGAAGCTAAGCCTTCCACTATGAGTGGAAATAAGAAATAGCTCAAGCATTATTACTTACAGGAAATTCAATTTGGTAAGAGTCAATTCTGTTACGGCTCAGCTTTCTGGCAAAGCAGTGGGAGGAACACAAATCTGGTTCTACTTTTAAATACATCCAAGTTAAGTAGCACCTCACAAACTAGTTTTCACCAGTTTGGACTTCGTGGTTAGATGCCATAGCAGGAGTAGCCCCAAGTTTGAAACGTATCTTCAGATGATGATGGAGCGAGCACAGTGGATCACTGAAAAACGCATTGCGCCATATACCTATTGTACCGTACGTACGCACCTTACATTTGACTCACATTATCAACAGCCTACACGATATTAAACCCCTAAAATCTCCCCTCAGCTCACTCGAATGGAAAATATAAAATTCAATTACAGATGCCATATCATTCTCAACTGACCAAATTACTTCAATTTGATCTTGTATCTATAGCCCACATCTTACCATATGAATCGTGATGCACTGCACTGGACCTCAGCTAACTGTCACAATTTTCATTTCCTTTCTTTACGACTGTTACCATGATATCATGCTTCTTTGTTATCTTTAATGTTAAAAATAAAAATTACTTCAACTTGATCTTGTATGTATAGCCCACATCTTACCATATGAATCGTGATGCACTGCACTGGACCTCAGCTGTCATAATTTTCATTTCTTTTCTTTACGACTGTTACCATGATATCATGCTTCTTCGTTATCTTCAATGTTAAAAATTTCTCACTTTCTTACAAGAAAAAAAATATTATGGGTTCTGGTAATGTTCAAACATCGCTTACAGCACTGATCCATTATGCAATCCCTCACCTTATACCCACCTCCTGCACTAACGTGACAAGAAAAGAGAGATCCATTTTCATTTTGTCACACTTTAAAAACCCTTTCTATACCTTCAACAATGGAAAGAACTTTGTAACCAATTCTTAAAAGTTTACTCACTGGAGATGGAAGTATTAAATGAACTGTCAAGCTCATTTTCCACATATATAAATTCCTCCGTAGCAGAAAGTTTCTATTTAGGTGCGATCCACCTTTCACCAGCATGCTGCGCTTCGTTGAAGAATTCATGCTCTATTTGTTCAAATGGTACACGAGTAAAAATCTGAGCCAAAAAGATAACTTCGCCATCACACCTATACAGCGGCTGATAACTACCAATACCAACAACGGTCACTTAGACAATTTTCAAGACATTATATGGACTCAACTGTTACCTTCGCAGGAAGAAACGAAAAGAAGGCTTTGAAGGCGCAATGCCATGTGAAAGATGATATGTAGTCTCGTATTGCGAACGAGCTCGGTAGCAAATGGCCTCGAATACAAACCGAGTGATGAAGCTCCAATCCAGAAGTCTGAACCATTGAATTTAACATGCCTGCTTTTTCTTGGTCAGAGTTTGCTAGAGAACACGCAATTCCGAATCGGAGATCCTAGTCCAGAAATCTTACAGACCTCATCTCATGAATATGCTGCTCTTAATGGTGATGTAGATGACTTCACCATTGGATGAGAAGAGCAGAAATTCTTGCGATGCATTGTCTTTTACGGGAAACTAATAACGATGACCCATCGACACGTTCGGTACCTATAGAAAGGGAAAGCCTTCAAACAGAGCAACAAAGCAAAGAACAAGTTGTGAAAGAATTGAAGTTGAGGTATGTGTCGAGACTAGACTGCATATCGTCTTTTTATATATTCTGTATGTATGTTATAGCTAGCTTAGGCCTAATAGAAATTGAATATATGCAATCAAATTTATAGATAATACCGGTAATAAATATAGATAAAAATATATACATATTTAAAATAAAATTAGGAAAGAAGAAGCTCTAAAGGGATTAAACTTGGGATTTGCTACTTCAAGTTCATCGTTATTTTACTTATTTCTAAATCTGACGGTTAAGGTTAACGCTCAGAAACGTTAAAGAAGAACCGTCCTACACTAGACTATACGTATACTAGTACTAGTATACGTATAGTACTCGCCTTCTGATTCAAAGGTAACAATTTCTTTGACGTGTAACGTGTACGCAATTATCTACCTGCATTGAGATTCCCCATTAAAAAATATATTTTTTGGATTACAATTGAAGTTTCCAAGTACCGGTATATTTGAAGAGTAAGGTATAGGCTAGCAATATATGGCGCAGCCTATCTATTTAAAGCATATTTCACATGCACATGTATACTTGAACCACTTGACATGGCTAGGGTACGTCTTTATATTCCCTACCCAATTTTTTTCCCAGATCTACCATTGATATATATATGCAACTGTTGATTAGGCATTTTCAATTGAAGGGGGGCAGTTTCTTAAATTGTCTCTGCTGCAGCTGCAATGTGATTTGGAGGTCATTGTTGTGTTGCACTTTTCTTCTAAGGACCTCTTGCTGTTTAAAATGTCTTTTATGTTGGATCATTCCATGTCAAAGTGGTATAAAATTTCATTAAGGTCCACACATCCTCAGAATTTAATGAAAATTGACAAACTAGTAGAAGGCCATGGGGAAGCAAAAGGTGCCAAATTTCAGCTGCTAATTATTACTTATTAACAAAATATGCCAATTTGAAGTTTATTGAAAAAATCATAATTGTTTGCTTTCTGTGGCCATTTTGAATTTAGCACCTTATATATGTTAGCTATAAAATAGTAGTCAAGGACAGGATCTTTCTTCTCTAGACAGCTTGGAACTAAGGAGTCCCAAAATGATGGTAGATAAATTAATCATCAAAGTTAGAAATTTTAAGATTTTAGAAGTACAACAATTGGTCCATTACACACCCAATTATCCATGAGTGCCCAGTAGAGCAAAATGTTTGCTTTTTATGAAAGTTAAATAGATTCAGTTATTTTACAGAAAAAAATCTTTTTGGGATCTTGTCCTCATCAGGAGTTAAGCTTTTTCAAATGGACAACTATGTCACAAAGCATTTTTGGAAAGTTATGCAGCATTATCAACACAATTGGGGGTGTTAGAGGGTGAAGACTTCCATGCTTCATTAAATTTATTGTCTCTCTATGTCTATATATGTATACTTTCTACATTTTCAAGGGAAAACAACTGTTAGCATTCATAGATATTCTTCCATTATATTTAATGCCCTAGCTGCTATGAGCTGTAGTAGACACAGAAAATGAAACAGATTAAGAGCATAACAGAATATATTATTTACATGTGTTCATTGATGCACTTCACATATTCAGGCTCTAGGAAGATGGTGTTGGTGGACTTATTACACAGACAACATTAGTTATTTATTTTTAGACATCATAACGTGATGGCCATATGAAAGATCTGCTAGGATATGATAGGGCATAAATTTTATGAGTATAATAGATCTTATTCATCCCCTTGTTCAACTCCTTTTCTTGTAATGCTTCTTTATTGAACTTCATGTCTAGTGTAGCTTTTATTAATTACTCCAAACTTGTCCTCATGCCGATGGCAAAGTACAACAAAAAATGCCATTTAGTTATGCAATATGTTGTTTGATCCCACAACATATTGGTATTCATTGTTGCCATTTTCAAGTAAAGGACCTTATAGACATTTTATAAGGTTGTTAGAAGAAGAACAGACATCTAAAGTATTCAATAAAATGTTTGGAAATTCACCACTTTGCAATAACTTTTTTGGTTTACGTCAAGCATAAATAAGCAAACAGTGATCGTGAGCAGTTATATATTGCCAGCTGTTGCATAGATTTGGACTACCTTTATTTTGCTGGAGGTACATTTAGCAATTCATGTAGAACCTCGACATCTGTTAAACACCTCACCAATATCCTGTTAAATAGTATTGGAAATAAGATGTCTAATACTGATAGGTAAAGATCTAGGAAATGGTGTAGACTTCAGTCCAACCCTAGATTGAGCAGCATGGACAAAGGTAGCTCACATTGTGTGATATGCACAATGTAGTACATGGAGTATGTAGATTTTGCTTCACAGCATAGATGAATTGAGCTCCTTATATCCTACAATCTCCCACACATATGGTACTGGGCAAGATTGAAGAAAACACAGCAAACATAAGATCAACATGGTGCTGGTGCCACTTCTCCAATAGGTTTGATTCCTACTTCCTCAGAGTGTCCTAATCTAACAAGACTCTAACATTCCAAGGCCAGTGGCCTGAACATTGAAGAATTATCTCTTGAAATTTATATAGCCTGAAATAAGACTATCATACAACTCACAATATAAAGGTCTACTATGTAGGATGTGTGGTCCTCAACTCTTTTGTGGGATGTGTAACAAAACATGGCAGTTATTTGCTTTAGGGTCATTCCATGAAAACGTCAACCATGTAGGCAAAATTTCAAATCCATATTCTCATAGATCTAATGCAGTGGAGTGATACATGGTACTTCAAAGCTTAAAAAAATTAGTAGGAAAATTTT
>JAAAKL020008531.1:0-15842 GCA_010016065.2 Carybdea cf. marsupialis auct. non (Linnaeus, 1758)
AAAATCTTATGAAGTAGTAACTCCGTTCTTGGGTCCCTCTGCCATAAAAAAAAATAGGAATACAACTGGAAAAATCAAAACGAATAACTGCTGCGTAAAACTTACTATTATTTTGGATAGACAGGCAATGGTTACTAAAATGATGCAAGCCAGGAAAGACCCTTATACTTATCAAGCATTAGACTCAATGCCTCTTACATTTGTATGCCTAGTAACGGCTTTGAATGGGGTGGCGAATTGGGCCGAACATAACTTGCTGTACGCTATGACGTCATAAATCGCAAAGCTGCTTAGGCGACATAGGGGAGGCTCTAGAAGTTCTTATTTCACCCAGTTGATATTGTCTCTAAAATCCCATTTACTTCTTCAAAATTAAATCTCATATATAAATATACTTTATCATACTTTGAAATGGGGCTCGATGGAGACGCGGGACCTTGGGTTATGGCAAAGTTGCACCCCCTATAACTGCCATCGTATGTGGTTACATTCAAAGGGAGCTGGGATACGAGTGTCCACGACAAATGTCATAAGTGTGTTCCATCTTTGCTTAGCAGATGCATTGGGTGTTGTCAAGAAGAAACACAAGTAGTCTCTTAATGCACGCAATTGTCAACAACTTACATCGCACGATAAAATGACGCACAAGGGTGGGTCCGTCATCTTTTGGGAAGGGGGGCTGATCACTTACGAACGAATTAAGAACATCAAGAGGTCATATAAATTTAGAAGTTTAAAGCAGTAGCTACCCAAAGTTTAAAGAAAACATCAGTTTCCTATTAGAGTTCACCTGTCGTGTATTATTAAATCTGGCACCCACAAAAAGCTCTTGTCTACCACCAACTTTTTTACACCGCCGTAGTCATCAGGGTTCCACTTAAGAAAATCATTCTTCCAAACCTAACACAGGAGGAAAAATTGAAAAATATCTCTTAGATTTCATTTCAAGGATTTCTTTCCACACATGTTCCTAAATTGACCATCAAACTATTCGTACTGCATTAATAATCAAGTAAATATTGTTGCAATTACTGTAATATGGCATCTACCGATAAATCTATAAGTGAGTATGTCAGTGCTTATGGATGTATCATTAGTGAGTTTAGTTGGTATGTGACGTCATTAGTACCCAGTGCCCGTACAGTGTGGAAGGAAACTTCAGACGTGAAAGTAATATCAAGTACAGTAGTGTAGATAATAGAAGACACAGATGTTACAATCAAATAGACGGTAGTAATACCACTACATGCTTTTGGTCTGGTGTATTGACACTTGTCTTCTACACTGAAAGACATCAATCAAAACTCTTTTTATTCTGATGAACCAGAGCGACGAACTCGAGTACAGTGAGGGAGTGCATTGGGGAAGTTTGAGCGAGTTGGTGCCCGAAACCTTAGCACTTCTTGAGAGTAGGCTCTAGGCCCCTACTCCTTTAATGGGTCAGAGCGTCCATGCAGTGTTTGCTGGCTCAGCCTCTGTTGCTAAAATAGAAGTCGAAGACTTCCTGTTCGCAGGACACTGTATGGGTGACGAGATCCTGACTTTTCCATCTTTACCAAAAACAGTAATGAAATCTGGAGAGATCTTTTCTATCGCAAGTCCGTAATCATATACTCTTCCTCGAATGAGCTCTGAAAATAAGAGTGAACCCACCGTATTTGTCAAATATACGAAAAATACGAACTATGGAGGGGGTTAAGGACAACATCGCTAACGGATTAGAGGTTCTTTCTGTTCTTGTATTTAATTAAGATCGACTTAATTAAATTTAGTAACAGTAAAGAGTGCTTTTTCTATCTATCGATCTATAACATGAAAATGAGAGGAATGAAAAAGAAAGAAATTATACATGAGGGCGATTAAAGCTAAAGAAAAAATGAGGGAGGAAAAGTAAGAAAAGGTTGTAGGGCTTCAATCAAAATATGTTAAGAGAGAAAATCGTAAATGGACATGGATAAGTAGACAAATATAGTAAAATGTATCAGCACTAATGCCTCACCTGTCGTATCCAGACGTTACTTTTTAAATATTGCTGTCTTTCATTCTAGCAAAAATATAAAAGTGATATGGCATAAAATGATTAAATCTATTTTTTCCGTTACAGTTTCCGAGAAGGCTTGTCAGATAGTCGCTAGTTTATGAGTACTGCAGCTCCGGCTGGCTGATTTTAAAAAGAGGAGTTGAATAGATCCTAAGGTAGGAGTCCTAGAATCTGTTGTCCATTTTCGATATTACCCCATTTGGAAATCATCTACGATATAATTTTGATTTCTTTTCTTGTAGAAATACAATCCAATTTCCGTAATTTTCATGATAAAAAGTTCTGGCTGATAAAAAAAGGAAAGCCCCTGGCTTTTCCAGTTAATGGCATTGGCAGGGTCATTTCAGCTAAAGTCACTTAATCTTGGAATCGAGCTAATCATTAAATGCCGCAAGCCCCTGGAACTATTTTCAGCCTGCAACCCATTATTCAACATTTACATCATTAAATTAGAGTGTTTGCAAAACTTAATGACGTCATCGCTTTAGTTATCTACTAGCAAACATTTTGCCGCATCTACTTGCGGCAGCCGGTAGCTAAAAATATATATCCAGATAAAATGACTGCATGCACTTATGCTTTAAGGTTTGTATAAACGGTGTCTGCAAAACTTGAAGTCGTGCCTAACTGCAATCATTATAAATATACGACACCGTGTCATATATACAACGGGATTGTACACGGAGGGATCTTTGGGCTAGCAAATAGAGGAGCTTGTATTTTCGAGCTCTTGTTCGGAGATGCTTGTATGACTTGATGCTTGTCACCGTAAACACCTGCGTGCTATCACAGGGCACCGATGGCCAAAAAGCCTAATATCCAACAAGGCAATATATAAGATGTGCAATGTAACCCCACTATCTGTGAAAGTGACCAAACAGAGATAGGCCATGCTTGGCCGTGTGCTTCGGATGCCCACTTACACACCTGCACAAAAGGCCTTGAAATTTGCCGTAGTAGGTGCTAACGAATACAAAGCCCCGTCACCGCACCAACTTATTAAGTCTTCTGAGATCTGACCTCAAAGGCACAGGGTTGGGAACACTAAGATCAGGAAAGAACCTGAAGGAGCTCAGGTTGCACGCTAAGGACAAGAAGGAGTGGATCAATTGGAAGAAGGACTGATTACAGCTGGAGGTTGTTTATTCATAAACCACTTCAGCAGCAGAAACAGTGTACATACATACATACATACATACATACATACATACATACATACATCTATGACCCTGTCATATATAGACTAAATACATATGAACTGTTACATATGAAACAGGCTTTAATGATTTTTGACAGAGTAAAATACTCCGTAAGAATGGACTGTTTATAGTGTAGTCGATAACATTTAAAGGGTGCAAGGCTTAACCTTGAACTAGGCTATAGGAACGCACGTTTCTCACATGAGAGAGGCCTGCATCATATCATGCTCGTCATAGGAAGTGAGACTGCTCATATGATAGTTGTGTCAAGGCCAAAACAATAGGAAGAGATGACAAATAGGATCGTGTCAGAAGCATATGGTGACCATGGTAATCACGAGTTTCCCTCGCATGCCTATCCCCTATACAAGTTAATGTAAAGGTCAACTTACCTTTGTCCTTACTTCGTATAAAAGCAGGCCCACAATAACGTGTGTCAGGAGAGTTGCTTATGATAGCCAGTTGCTCCTGAATCCTGTTTTAAGAGACGACTCTTGGTAATGATTCAAAGCGGATGAAATAGATTGCCTACCCGTTTTTACGTGGACAGAGAAAACTTCGAGTGCTTATGTCCACTACCTCATCCAAATTCCCCCGGCCTAGACTAGTGCGGCTTTACACTTCCATAAGACAATTTACTGTATACATTTTTAACTATCTGTAAATGATAAGATCAAATGTGTACACTCACAAGCTCTATCAATTGAACATAAGCAATGCCAAGGCGGACTTGAACTGGATCTGATTTGTTAATCACTGGTCGAACTGTTGCGCCATATTGCTGCTTTACAAAGAGATAGTCAAACAGTTTCTCCTCGCTGAGGTCGTAGTCGGAATGGTTTCGTTGTAGCAAGGTCCTTGGGATGCTCATCGTCATTAACCCTGCCAGAATAAGGAAAGAGAATAAGTGGAATAACTACTTAATATATTTCAATCAAGTATACTTAATATATATATAATAAATATATTAAATATACTTAATATTAACTTTTATAACTTTTATATATCGTGCAATTATTTTGATATCGAACCTCCAGGGTGATTTAACATAAAACACCCAAAATTTCCTTTTGTGATAAATAAGTATCTACGTTTCCCAATTACGTATCAGCATCGACCGCCCACACCTGCGATTCTAAGATGTCTATAAGAGAAACATGACAGCCCTCGACATTACCATCTAGTCCTGTGGTAGGTACTTGTAGATGACCTGTAAAGGTGGAAAAATGCCCTGAGCAAACACCTGACAAACTAGCACACAGAAAGGAAGAGAAGCTGATGAACGAAGTGGGGGACAAACGAGCACACAGAAAGGAAGAGACGCTGATGAACGAAGTGGGGGACAAACGAGCACACAGAAAGGAAGAGAAGCTGATGAACGAAGTGGGGGACAAACAAGCACACAGAAAGGAAGAGAAGCTGATGAACGAAGTGGGGGACAAACGAGCACACAGAAAGGAAGAGAAGCTGATGAACGAAGTGGGGGACAAACGAGCAAACAGAAAGGAGTATAACAACTTCAACAGACCAGGTATTGTAAGTGGTATAGTACTTAGCGGACAGGCGCTAATTAATTGTCTGATTTTATTGTTACTGCTTCTACCTCCACTTATCAGATAGACGTGGCAAGCTACAAGGTTCTGACTACGTTTATGACTGCTTCATCAGTCTTCAACTCTGCCGTCGTCGCAACAACTTCCGATTCTCAACCTCTTGGCATCGACATCCAGTTCCTTGCAGGTCGAGGTCGACCTTTAAATGCCAGGTTACTTGACCATCTAAACTCAGAAAACTTCAAATGAACCAAGGATAATCCGGAAAATATGCCAAGTTTAAACATGCCAACGTAATATACATTAATCAAATCACTCACTAACCTGTTATGGCTGAAAAAATAACCCACATATGTAGATATGCCAATACCATGGTATGATGCCACCAACATGAAGTGAGCTCCACTGTTACGGATAAGGAAGCTCTCGTAGATTATAAGAAGAGAGCTACTAGTCATGCAGCATCAGGCTAAGCTAAAGCAAGATATATACAATTGATTAGTAGCTGTTTCTTGTTATATTACAGATAATATTGGCTACCCAAGAATGAGACTCAAGGTCTCAATTCTTTACTCCTAGAAGGGACTAACGGTTCCTTTGACGATAACAAAAAGGTGATTGCCAAATATTCTTTTATAGTTTTTAGGAGTGAATGGGGGCATTTCTAAGTAAGACTTATTGTTCATTGACCTTTGCTTAAATATCTTGATTATACGGGCAAGGGATATCTTGGGGCAAGTCTCCTTTTGCAGAAAATTGTTGATTCACATTTATCTGATGTCTATCTCAGCCAGTTGAACGGAAATTGGCATTACAGATAAAGGGATTGGGGTGGGCATTGATATTGGTAGACGACTGTAAATACAAAGACAGTGATAATCAGGGAGTGAAATAAACGCAGGGCAAAAGAGCAATTATCCGATTTAATTAGTATTTCAAACAAACTTGAAAGACATTATTAATTCTATTCAACTTGTGAGCACACTTACTTTATAACCGACGAGGTCTTAGAATCTGAAGAAATAAAAACATTTTCTTGGTTGCATATACTTGTATGTTCACGTACATGTTTTAAGGAGCAATTTTACTCCTCGATGTAGCGTGATAAAATAAAGTATTGAATTGAAAAAATAGTATTGAAGAAAGTGCCGATATTATTCAATACAAAACTTGGATCTTAACTACAGTAATTCCAGCAAATACTGGGACAGATGAAATTAATTACTTTGTTCTGCCCTCCAAAAAGTTTGTTTAGACCCCCACTCCTACACTTACGGTAGATTTCAGCTACGGGCCTGCATACTCTATCCAGCATTCAGTGTACAATGACATTTTCTTCTGATGATATGTTTTCACTTTATATACAGATTTAGTGAAATATGCCTTATTTCTTGTATCAGGTAAAACTAAGAAAACCCATCATAAGTGATGAAATTGAACAGTCAAAGTTTGCAAGTCAATTAATGCATGATTCTCGTTCTTCTCATCAGAAGTGACAGTGACTTAGCCAGGTCATCTTTATTGGGTATGCTAGTTATGTATGAGCATTTGAGGGCATGCTCCATGAAAAAATTTACCGGTGTCTGGCGTCTTTATGATGGAGTAATTCAGACACAACACAAAAAGGCACATGTACCAGTTTTTATTGGTAATAAATGCAGTAGATTTAAGGTGCCTGTGTTATACACGTAATATAGTTTAGAAGTTATAGAGTAAGCTTAAATAAGAGTTCAAGTGTCTGTGTTCTCCCCATGCCCATCTTGCCCCATACGCGAAATATCTTTCCCTCGCACGCGACCACAAATCCAGTGGGCGCCTGTGCATGTGATAAGCTTTTCCGTCTTCACAGACGCTTCACAGACAAATGCTTTAGAACGAAACGGCAATTCCATTCCTCTCGTGTGGATAGGGTATTTAAAAGAGGAAAAAGAAGCATCTACCAATGATTCGCTTCTCATCTAAATCCTTCGTTTGGAATAGAATATTTACCACAAATTTAAATATTGTTGATATGCCTTATATTGCAATAATCAGTCTCAGTTACATTAAATTCTTAATAAATCACAAGAGGAAGATTTATCATTGAATGTTTCCTATGCCATCAGTGCTAGAAGAAAGGTGTATTGTTCACTGCCTTTCCTATAATGAGGGTCCAGTAGATTCACGTGATCGGAAATAGGCACTTCAAGTTGTCTGTGGCGTCGTCTACTGTGATGTCTAAGTGGCTGCTCTTCAAGTAGTTCTACTTCCTCGGAGGCACGTGCCTATGTGATCAAATGGTGTATAAACAGGTGAAATTTACCAAACACGTTGAATCTGTCAGAGCAGCTTTGACAGCATATTCAAGCTAGAGAATGTGCAGCTACTTGTCAACTTCCCACTTTATAAACTATTTCCCTTATGGTTTAATTTTTATATTTCAGGAACATTTGCCTGGTTACCATTGGCGCAGTGCACTTTCTTGAACCTCCGATTTTTTTGTCAGTAACTGCTTAACAACCTTACGAGTGAAAAAACATACGCTTACAATATGCCTAGCTTGTTTATACAACTTGCTAGTACTACGTTTCTCGCTTATTATTTTAGTCTGCCTTCCTTGTTTCATCCTCCTTCCATTCGTCTTTATTGATTAGAATTTACGAAGTCCCAATCTTCATGTCCTATACCAATGGAATCAATTTGGCTTAGTTTGTTTGTACTTTCGTATCCACTTTTCACCATGCCCGATGAATTCTATCTGAGTATTGTTACCAACTGACGAACGAACTAATTAACTAACAAAAGAAGACAATAATAAAGCGACTAATGATTGTCCTAACTTAAGAACGAACCAACTAAGAAAAGAAGACAACAATGAAGTGACTAACGATTGTCCTACCGAAGGAAGTAACTAGCGAAAGAACGAATTAACTAAAAAATAAGACAGCAATTAAGTGACTAACGATTATCCTAACGAAGGAAGTAACCAACGAAAGAACGAATCAACTAAGAAAATAAGACAACATTGAAGTGACTAACGATTGTCCCAACGAAAGAAGTAACCAACGAAAGAACAAATGAATTAACAGGAGAAGACAACATTGAAGTGACTAACGATTGTCCCAACGAAGGAAGTAACCAACTAAGAAAAGAAGACAACATTGAAGTGACTAACAATTGTCCTAACGAAGGAAGTAACTAACGAAAGAACAAATAAAATAAAGAAAGAAGGCAACAATGAAGTGATTAACGATTGTCCCAACGAAGGAAGTAACCAACGAAAGAACGAATCAACTGAGAAAAGAAGACAACATTGAAGTGATTTACGATTGTCCTAACGGAGGGAAGTAACCAACGAAAGAACAAATAAACTAACAAAAGAAGACAACAATGAAGTGACTAACGATTATCCCAACGAGGGAAGTAACTAACGAAAGAACGAATCAATTAAGAAAAGAAGACAACAATGAAGTGACTAACAATTGTCCCAACGAAGGAAGTAACCAACGAAAGAACAAATAAACCAACAAAAGAAGACAACAATGAAGTGACTAACGATTATCCTAATGAAGGAAGTAACCAACGAAAGAACGGATCAACTGAGAAAAGAAGACAACATTGAAGTGAATTACGATTGTCCTAACGAAGGAACGAACCAACAAAGAAATGAAAAAACAATGAAGTGACTGACGATTGTTCTAACGAAGGAAGTAACTAACAAAAGAACGAATTAATAACAAGAATTATCAGGAGTGTGCTGATAGTGCACTCCTCCTGACTACTCACGAGTAACGTAAGCTTGTAACAAGTGCTTACTTTCTTTAAGTACAACAATAAAGGAGGAAATGAAGAAAAATGAAGCCAGTAACATCGTTTTCGGAATTTAAGTTCCTTTATATCTTACAATGATATTTACAAGATTCCAAACATAAAGTGGCTTAAATTTCTGGAATTCTCTCATTGAATTATATCTAGAATTATGGCACCACAATAACTGTGGCATATAACGATAATCATTGCTGAATAATCTAAACATTGCAGCATTAACATATAGAAGTTGTCAAGTATTTTTTCAGAAATATACTACAATCGTAATAAACATAATCACATTCGAGTTCAAAGTATTTCTTATTCAACTAAGCCATCATGATTGAGTAGGAATAGATTGTATCAACCTTTTACTTACAACATTAGATTGCTTTGAATGATGAAAGAAGCCTAGAAACCACAGTGACGTAATGGATTGGTAACCCAACAATAGCTACTGACAAGGTTTTCTCGGTTTGTTCTTTACAATCAAGATAAAGGTGCAGTACATGCAATTCGAGCTTGGATGAATTGGTATCCCTTGCCATGCTTAGCTACTTTGAACCTATCTTCCTTCCTACGATGTTGCCACGGCTACTTCGATATCGAGTTATTCACACCACTTCACAAGCTCCATGTGGGGTTCGATAAAAGCTCAATTTGACGAAAGTTCGGAGTGCTTAAGCCCTAATATCATGGAGATTTACAATTTCTTTGAAGTCGTTGCAAACTTCTTAATCCGAGTTCTTTTACAGAGAGGTCTCTGGTAAAACCCCTTACCCATCTTACCCAACTGATAACTGAGAAACAATTTTTATCTTGCTGTATGGCCTTCGATTGATACAGTGCTATAAGAGGATATAACTGGCCCACGACCCTTTTAAAACAAAATTTGCTCCTTGTAACGAATGCCAAATCAGCTAGACTGATCTAACAATCTGCTAATATGTACTCAAGTGATTCTAGTCTTTGAAGTATCAGCATGCTTCAAGATTCTGTGTGCAGACGGTTCTCTTCTCACGCGACTCATCAACTTGAGTTATTGCACAAAAGGTCGACATGCTTAAATAGCTTTTCAGCCTCCCTTATTCGTGAAAATCGATATGGACCAATAAAAGTGACGCAAATACTATAATTTCAACTATAACTTATGGCACGGGATATGTTGATCGAACCACGAGCTGTCATTACGACGTTCTATATATCTGTAATAGATCTTGGGCCATTTTCTCATATACTTCAAGAAATAACGGAAAAGTATTTGCCTAAATCGCTGACGATGTCCTTGATCGAGATTATTAGCTGTTATTGGCATTTTTGTGGAACTTAACGTCCCTACTAACATTAAATCCTGAGCCAAGTTCAACGAATCATGGCAAAAGAGAACCCACAAGGTAAATCAAAGTTGCCACAAGGAGGATGCTTTTCATAAAAAAATGTTACTGGGTTACCCTGAAGAACACCGGGTCCACTTTAAACCAAAACATATTGAAGAGCTCAAGGATGTTAAATATCAAAAAAGCTGACAGCCTCTTGTTTCCTTCCATTCTCAATACACGGCGTGGTGAAACCATCAATGTTAGTGGAATTCCTTATCATTGTTAGTATCAACACTGGAAAACTATTATATACACATCTGAAAAAGGTTACATCGCAACAGCGTAATGCGAAGGTGATCTGCCCAATAACTTAGTAACAATAAAACGGGCCACCAAGATGAGGTAATGCTAGTCACTAACTAATAAGGGATAAGTACACATTTTGTCGCTGACGGTAGCCGTCTGAAAACCACTAGAAGAGCATTGCATTTCCCTGCCACATTACTCCCTAAAACAATATGCTCTGTACACCTTGATCAAAATGATCCCCAAAGGCACCATTCTGTACTTAACATAACGATGCCCTTATGTAAGCTTATTTTTACTTGTTAACAGCATTCTTTGGGCTTCTAACCCAAATACCACTTTCTATATTGGTATCGATAGGCATCGACCTCAAAATATTCTCCCCTAAATTTTCCATTAGCGTGATTCTGTTTCAACTTATATGGATAAGACGGTATAGAGCAGGGTACCTGTCTTTTACGTACAGTACTTCCCAATTGTTCTTGTACGACTTAAAATGTCGACTACTTTTACATGGGACTGGCATGACAATTTTTATAAATACGTTTGTTTCAATGTATCAGAATAAACTGGATCATTTATAAGAGCAGAATAACCACCTGACCAGGAGACTGGGTCGTTCGAGTCTCCGTTCTACTTTCATAGCAAAAGGGATCTCTTCCACTGTATTCACGGGGTGACATTGAATGCAACAACAACGGTTAGAGATCTATGAACTCCGTGTGTAACTGCTATCAAGGGAGTCGTTCAGAAAAACCGTTAATAATCGGTCTGAAGTACAGGTTCAACGCTACCCGTAAAGCATGTTTGAAGGGCATACAAGTTCGAGAAGGCCAGTTCATTGCATGATCCTATTCTGACTCATGAAATACTTTCGTCAACCAACGCTATGAACTTCAAGCTGTTACATCTCCATTCGTGTCTGATGACAATCAATAGTACGTTCAGAGTAGGAAATCCCTGAATTTATTACGTAATTGTAAATTATAATTGTAATTAATAGAGGAAAAAGCTCAATAATCCTGACCGGAGAACGATGCAACAAGTATTAGGAAGGTTTTATCCATAACATTATACGGGAAAATGATGAATTTAATGAATGACATTAACGGAACACGAATTTAACGAATAACACAAGGGCAAGAAAGTTCTGTCCAAACAGTCCACAACAAAAATCATGCTGGGCATTTATTGAACTTTAAAAATTACGAACTAAGAACGAATAACTCTTCTGGACATTTCAGTCGCCTACTTTCGTATTTGATAAAAGAGGTAAGACTAGAGATTTCTTGTGATAAGTCAGTTTCTTATAATGGCATTTGTGAAATGATTTGACCTGACCATGTGCAGTTCTGTCCAAACCCCAAATTCTTTGATCAAAATTCTGAGAAATAAAGCTACTTTCGTATTTAATGCTCCTATAAACTATTGTAATGACGTCAATCATAAACAAAACATCGCTTTGAATTGACTTAAGTTGTCTTCTTCAGTCAATTACAAATGTTTATGTTATCACTATCATATCAACGAAGGTAAGCAAGGAGCAACTCATAAACGCAAGTCTCGACACTACGGGAAACTAACCCTAAAAACATGTAGATGTACACATTTTAGACAGTTAATCCTCTCCCTGTGTATCCAAAACATGAGCTTCAACAAGATACCACGCTAGTAGCTAACGCAACAACATCTGAAACTATTGCCAGGGCAAAAAGCAAACCAAAACAAAACCTTGAAATGATAAGCAATGCCTGATGCTGCTCTTATTAAAAGAAGACTTTTTGGCTGTTTTCATAAGGCATCGTACTGCCTTTGCAATCCATGATTTTTCACTGCTAAGATGACAATTTTAATATAATAAGAAGGCGTGGCCGCGTACCATGTTAGGTACTAATGTCGTCTTTCACTGAAATGCGACAAAGAGTTTCATTCTGGGCATTGCTACCTGTTACGAGGCTGTTCTTCCCTCCTGTTACATGTCTAGCGGAAATTATGAGACTGAATGGCTCAAATCGTTATAAATACATAAATATACGTGCAACTCTACCAACGTAAACCTTTGTTTGAATGCATACATACAAAACATAGGAATCGTAACAAAATAGCCAGTCTTCTAACAGCTACGGGAACATATTCCCTTAATGTATTAGCTATGGATACAAATATATAGACATACGAACATTTACATGCAATTTTGTTAACGCAAGTTCATCATCACCTTTCTTCTTCCGGCAATGAAAGAGAGTGCGGTGTTCATGGTTTTGAACCAAGTACGTTAAGGCAAGTGATTGTTCAAACAACTTGATGTTCAAGACATCATAGTCGGAACTAACAGCAGTCCTGCATTTCAAACATACAGTATTTACGTCAACCAAAAATTTCGCGCCACCCAATTGTGTCACACAGCTATAAATGTTCGTTTCTCGAAATCTGCAGGTACGGTCTTCTGACGATCTTACAGGTGTACAGGCTCTGTCAAAATAAGTTAACGGAAGGATGTTTGATATTATTTGATGATCTGGAATAATAGAAGCCACAATGGGAGGCACGTCAATTCTGAACCCTATACATTCTTACTTCTACAGTAAGCAAGACAAAAACTTCAGCAGACGGAATATTAGTGGGAGTATATCTCTTATTCACAGATCTCCCATATTTACGTATACACCAGCAGACGAGAATTAAAGGGATGCCAAAACATTGAGGCAAAGGATGTTTCATCGAAGATTATTCACTTAAAAGAGTCAAACTTCACTACCACCATTTCTTCATTGGCCTGAAAGCGGGGGCTACAATTTATGATGTTGACCAAGGCAGACACTAAGCTGCTACACATTTTACATATTGTTCAATTAGTCGAGGATCCTAAAATTACCACCGTGAAGCACAAACTGATTCGTGTTTTATAAATTTCACAAACAGTAAGATTAGGTGAATAGCCTTTCAGGAAGCCGTTCGTTTGCTTTAATACGCATTTTCCTGTAAGCAAGATGAAAACCTTACGGCCCGGTATTACGGAAGTTATTCCGAGTTGAGGTTTCTGTGAACTAACGATAGAATGCGTGATTGGATGCACACATGAACAACTTTAAGGTGTTATGCATTATTTCATGCATATTTAACATTGTTTTGCTCGTAATAGATGATACCTTCACAATTACACGATTGCTCCTCAGAAATACAATTTGCAGGAGCTCTTTCTTCTAGGGTATTTGGGTTGCTACCTGGTAACATGAGACGCTTTAGATAAAATCACTTATAGTGAAGTGTTCACATTATCCTCCACCACTCTCTTTCTGCCGGTCCCAAAACATTACCTTATGCAAATACCGTTCAAATTTCGTTTATGGAATATAAGCTAGTGTCTTTACATTTTTACATGAAAACCATTCACGGCTATTGACCTATTGGCGTCACCTACAAATATCCCTTTTACCACGTGCAACGTTCCACTTAAATACACTACAGCTTCAATTATAACATCTGCGATGTTTCTGAAATATACTTCAGTCTTCATCTGCCGTTAGCACGTCCTCATCTTCATCATTCAAATCTTCCGTATCGTTTCCTTCCTCGGATGCACCTGAACTAAGAAATGTTTTCCAAGTGTCTTTGTTGGCTTCCACGGTGGCTTCAATACATTCTGTTTCCGGAAATATTGCCGCCAAAAGTCTATGATAAAAATCACATATAATTATTCAGTGAGAAATTTGAATCCATACGTATCGAAAACATTAACTTGCTATCTCCCTCTTCTCCCCATCTCTCCACCTCTCCCTTCCTCGTAAACCAATCCCCCATTGCTCCTTCCCGTCCTCACTGATAGTTGCGAGCAGAGATATAGGTAAAGACGATACATATAAAACGGACGTGAAACCGACAGTAAAAGCAACCAAAAACCAAAATAGCTAGTAAGAAAGCAAGCAGTTATTTCACAGCAAAAGGCAGGGTAGTGAGGGGTGAATTAAGCTTGTCGCCATCCAATCGCTCTTGCATGAATAAACATGAATCATGGAAGTTCGTTTCTTTTACGAAAGATATATCTTCTCATAGGTTTGAAGTAATATCGAAACGCTTAACTATTGTAAACTAGTCTGTCCACCACGATTGATATTATAAGATATTTTTCAAATCTGTAGGATATATATATATTCCCAACATCCCCAAATAAATAGATACTGGCGACGAAGAACGTAACGATTAGTGACCTAGATGACATGTCTAAGCTGGGTGATGTCGAAGCAAAGACTCGTAAATACTCAGATCGACCTCAAGCTGAAAAACTTTTCACATCACTGTTGATGCATGTAAATGCATTTAAAAAGGGCTTAATCTTACAAATCTAGTATCTGCTCTTCTCCACTGTATATTGCAAAATTGTCCTTTTATCTGCGTGCAACAAGTAAGGTATTACATTTACTTACAGTATGTCCAAATTCTCCGGATTGGCCACTACTACCACTACAAACTTAATATGTGGCAAATGTGTTTTACAAAAAGATGAAACTATAACTTTCAGTTGGTATAACGGAATGTCTACAATAACCTCATTAAGATTGACACTTTTACTCTTCTCTGGCGTTATTTGTATTTCTTCGAGTATGGATGTTGAAGAGGTGACACAATGTCTCCTTGAAGGACCCCACTCGGCTTAGTTTACCTTTAACGAATTCCCGTCCGTAAGATGTATTTCGTGACCTATGTACAAGAGTCCACGTAAGGTAAATTGCGCTTCGGTTATCACCAATCTCGCTGCTGTTGGCTGGTCACAAGATATGATTTGCGAAGCTCAACAATTACATATAGAATAAGACAACTTATAAAGAGCAGACGAAATAATTGTCCTCGATTGATGAAAATTTCTTTTTAAAACGCAAACCAGTATAAATGCGTAAACGGGAAAATGGGCGTAGCACTTACTTGTATATAGGTCGGGCTACCTTCGTTAAAAAGTCGATTTGCAACTTAGGAATGCTAGCCTTTTCACGGTCCATCATTTCAATGGGTGTGTATCCTAGTGACTTTTCCTTTCACGTAAGAAAAACAGGAAGTATTAGGGTAGTGGAACATTATACCTTTGTCAATATAAGAAACGAAATAACAAGGCTTAAATTGGGGGAAGCAGAATGAATATTACGAAGTATGGAGAAAATAAAAGCCCAAAGAAAACAAATAAACGAACAATAAAAGGGGAATAAATGGAACGGTTGTTTATTTATTAGAAATCGGTTCCATTAGACGTTCAGAGAAGTCGGATAATATTAACCCCCTTGGCACCAATAAAATGATACCTGATGATGTTAAATACTTGAGGCTTGAATTACGTTCACCCAAAGACACCAAGGCTCTCTAGCCAAAGCACAAGCTATGAAAGCAGGCACCAAAACTTTAACAGCATTAAACTAAAAACGTAAAAATCAAATAACTAAAAATTAACTTTACACTATCACCATCTGTAACACAATACGTAGCATATTTCCTCGAATAGCTGCTAGCTTTTTTGCATAGGCAGACTACGAAGCCCCCCCCCCCCCCAAAAAAAAACAACAAGATTCATTTCAATACAAAGTGGTATAAAAAAAGAAAAGTTAAATACCATTATAACGTACGCATTGTAGCAAAAAAATATTAAAAAAAT
>JAAAKL020008532.1:0-15841 GCA_010016065.2 Carybdea cf. marsupialis auct. non (Linnaeus, 1758)
CATCATTCTTCATCATCATCATCATCAACATCGTCACCATCATCATTATCATCATCATCATCATCATCATCATCATCATCAACATCATCGTCATTAACATCATCTTCATCGTCATTGCCATTGATATCGTCATTGCCATCGTCATCAACATAATTATCATTATCAGCCACATCATTTTCGTCATAACTATCATTTAAAATTTTCTGATCTTGGTCCTCCTCAGTATCTGTTATAACAATTGGGTTTGCTTAGTTATGAAGCTAAGAGTAATATTCAGTTGTTTATTTGGCTGCTATTTTCTTTTTGTGATCAGAAAATAAAAATTAACGATAGGGAGATAAAAGTGACTTCACCCGCAAAGTTGAACCCGCTCTTGCTGTCTTAATGCGGCTTACTATTTGCTCGATTTGCCACTAGTTCTATTATACATTATTTTTGCTAAGACAGAGATGCAAGAAGTTAGAAATAACATTTAGTAATTATTGTTTATTAATATTAAGTGACTTGGTAAAGAAGCAAGTAAACAAGAATAGACGTTGTTTAATAGAAGCAGTACTTGGTAGCTCTCAAAGTGACAATTCATGTTCGAAATTGAGGTTATCATTCAATGATGATGACACATTGTGCTGTTGAAGCGTTTCTCTTGGCAATCTTAACAACGTCATGTCAAGTTAGATTAATCCTTGTGACACGATCTTATATATGAACAAGGTATCATCATTGCTCCATGGTAAGGCAGAGGGGGGACAACTGTGGGCATTTGAGGTTCATACTTCCTCCTAAACGTACATAACTTGTGTGTTGTAATTACATTTTGAAAGCAAACACAATTTGTATATCTATCAAGTGCATTTGGCCTCTTTGGGATTGTGTTTGATGTGATGTTTTTGAAAGATCGTTTCCATTTTATGCAACTTGTTAGTCTGTCCTAAGAAAGTTTATATGTGGTCAAAGATTTGTGATATACTTAAATTTCTTTAGATGTTTCATCAAATTTGTACAGCAGCGCCATAATGTCAGCTATTCATCTCACACCGCTCAGAGAACATTCTTCAGAAATGGTATTACTAACTGAGGTAGACGTATAGGAGGGACAGGTCTCCTTTTTACATATATGAGATTTCTTGGATCAGTCACACCAAGTCAAGCGAGTTTTTGCTTTGTCGATAAATAGAACTCATCCTTTCATATTGCCATTTCATTCAATTCTATTAGCTCTAAATCGATGCCGCTCCATGCGCTCCATAATCCGATGCGCCTTTCTTGAATTACATGCCGACTGAACATGTGTTACATAAACAGCTATCTACACAACATCTAATTTTGCTATTTTACATAATTTTATGTTTATGTCACATTTTCATCAAGTATGGTAACTCTGTTTAATGAAACACGTGGGTAATTTCTGTTATTAAATACCTCTAGCACTTAATTTATCAATACCGGTATTCTTGCCGACCTTTTCAACGTACTATTTTTTAATATCACGATGCATCCCAACATGCAGTAGATCTCCTCAGATAGCCGATTCTTATGCTTTCAGATCAATTTTATACGCGACATCGTGGTAAATTCGAAAGCGATCTATTTTATATCTTTATTTATCCGACACCTACACAATTAATGTTCAAAACCCTGAAAGGCCGTTTAATCCCCTTCTCATCTTTATAATATTTACTTTTCTTACTGTTTCTTGTGCTTGGCATGCAACAGCATGTCGCTGAAACAGTATCTTGAGGCTATTAATCAATCAATCAATCAATCAATCAATCAATCAATCAAGTGCTTAGGCTAGCGGGCCCCTGGCTCCCTCCACAACCTTGCACCGCCTGGCTCGGTCCTGTGCTTGCCGGGATGCTGTGGCCAACGGCAGCCAATTGTCCTTCCTCACTTATGACATCTCATGGGTGGTCTACCTCTGCCGCGGTTGCCGATGAAGTCCTGCTTGACTGCTGCACTGACAAAACTTTCTGCTGGTCATCTAGCTACGTGCCCAAACCAAAGCAGTCTTCTTATTTACGTGATGTCCAGTTTGTGTTGGATCCCTAGCTGCTCTCTAATTTTCTCATTTGATATTCTGTAGTATCTGGTAACACCAAGAATTACTCTTAGACGTCTCATTTCAAACGAGTTCAGTTTACGTGAGTCTCCCAAATTGAGGCTATATAAGACGCAAAATATCCTACGTGCCTCTTTTGCCAAGTAGTTCACGTAAATGTAGTGTTTTTGAGAGTGCCTTAACATAAGAGACTGTTTTCTAAAAACAACTGTCGAGCTCTGCCAATTTGCAACTATTCTAGGTATGCATTATGGAGATCACGACGAGATGTCACGTTGAAGATCATAGAGGAAAACAGAGGGCTACCACTTCCTAAGAAGGTAACGCGCAGGATAGCAAAGAGATGATAGAAAAGTGACCATGGATAGCAATTGTTAGGAACGCATAATAACAAATTGAATCCTGCTGCTTGAATTTTTATGATTGAGATGACTTTTGTAATGGACAATGATGACATAATTGTAAGAAAACTGTCCTCTGTTGTTTTTAGACGTCACGGAGATTATTGAGAGTTCAGTACTCACGCCGGGACTGAGGTCGTCTCTTGAACTATTGAATGGCTTAAGGAAGTTTCAGAAGTGAACTGTTGAAAACCGTAGGTCTTTACTGGTGGGAACCTGAAGGGATTAGGCACGTACTGCACAGAGATCCAGTTGAATCCCTCTAGTTTGCTTCCAGAAGAAATATATAGCGACAAGATCGTAGAGTCAATCACGCTAAGGATATGAAACTTTAGTATACGCCCATAAGAGTTTCAACTAATTATACTCTACTCAAGACAGTACACTTTCGATAAGGATCTTCACACATATAAGTTTGGATTAAAAGTCTGTCTAAACACCTCCTCAAGATTTACCCCGACACTACCTACTACGGGTGCAAAGGTACCAAGCCGGATTCATGCAATGAAGGTATGACAATGTGTGCTAACAATTCTTTACTTTCAATATCAGAAAACATTATCTTATTACGTTTCATGTCTAGTAGATGATATTTTGTGTAAACGATGGTTGGATATGACTGTAATTTCTGCTTCAGTCAAAAAGAGGACGTTTGCGGTACGCTTGACTGCCTGCATTTCATACGAAACGCACTTAACTTATAGAAATATTCATTGTTTATAAATCACAAGTTGTTTATAAAATACTCAGAAGTTTTGAAAATAACTAACCATACATGTGAGTTGATGCAGTCGGCAAAAGTTTGCTAACATTGTTCAGGTAAATACAGATAGAAATGTTAATGCTCATGTTTGAAAAAGCATCTCAATACCAAGAAAGTGATTTATCAGTCAGCAAACAGTTGCTTAAAAACTGTCCTTTGCAGACAACTTTCAAGAGGATTCCTTTCATGTACTAGCAAAATCACATTCTACGTTTTATCTTAACGCTATGAAAGCTGCAGTTAAACAAACAATTTGTGGGTTTTTAGCAAAAAGAATGTTATCACAAGTTAAACGTATAGGGATAACACGTCTGACCGAGAACATGTCACCCATTTCTCACATTTCCTATTTGACACAAAATTGTTCTACCCTCACTTAAGACGATGGTTGTGACCAGTGTCTGGCGACAACGTTTAAGAAAATCAATCCTTTACTTAAAGCAATTATCATTAAGAGCTAGTATACACAACTTGTTGTTGTCCATCCGAATATCATAGAAGACTTCGGTTTGCTAAGATTAGGTTGAAAACATTGTTAGTAAGAAAACGAGGCGACTTACGGCCCCCCAATTTATCTAGAATTTCGGGGAATGCATTTTCCTGGAACGCAACGCTGTATCGGTGTTATCATGATTTAAACAAGGATCCTTTGATCAAGGATTTCTGAACCAGACGTAGAAATTGAACCTGAGTGCTTTTATGTAATGGTTCATAGTCCTATTCATTCATCTACTACACAGTCAATGATAGTTGAAAAATGTTGAGACGCACAGTAAAGAGAGCAAACTAGAGGCTGTAAATTGCCAGGGCTGGGCAGGAACCAAACTGTGAAAAACATTTTAAAGATTGTCTCGGCAAAGGCTGCGGGATGATGATGATGTTGACGATGTTAATGATGATAATGATAACAATAATTATAGTAATGATAATGATGATAATAATTGCAAGGATGAAACGAAGATGATGATGACGACGATGCTGATGATAATGATGATGATACTCAATGATGACTGATGACATGCCTTTACCCGCTGGTACAAGAATGCTGTGGCAAGGTAAGCTATTTGCAAAAATAACCCCTAACATGCAGACTTAAAAAATTGTTGCCTCAAAAAAGCATCCCTTTTTGTGTTGTCAACTGCAAATGAGCGCTTCCCTTCAACATTCCACATTTAGTTGTGATCTGGGCACATCACCTTTATAAGCGATATCTAGATGAAACGTTCAGTTAGAAGATAATCAATCACTTGGTGATTGAAACATGTGCCGTGTACTGTAAAAAGGATCAAATATAATACGGATGTCACCTTTCCCTTAAGCAGCTGCTGTTTACGATTAAAAATAATTACAGGAGTATGGTATATTTGCTAAAGGAATTTTTGATATTGTGAAAAGGGCTCCCTCGTTTAAGGGAATCTTGCTCAGCGCAACCCTTTAGTCTAAACATATGTTTAACTGAGAAGAGATACTCATGCAATCAAATACAATACTATAAAGTACAGACTTTATTATAATTTTCCTGTAACTTTGAGTCGCTGATCGGATGTTACACGATTGTGATGCGGATCACTGTAGTAATCTACAATAGACATGATCGATTCCCAACGTCTGGAAATTTTTATTTCCGAGCCTCTATTTCTCTTAGAGAAAGCATTGATGGTATGAAGATCATGGCAAACGACCAGATTCATCTTGAATTCTATTGTCACAGTTCAGCTAATTTCACTTTAAACAGGTGAGGTGTTAAATGTATTAAAATCTCGTTGTTGGCAATATCCTTCGATACTCCCTCTCTGTCGATGAATGTAGCAAATCTTTTAAGGTGCTTTTACAAATGGAAAACTAACCTTGAGCTGCATAGGACCCCTTCTTGATAGGCTTTGAGGGTTTTGAGGTTTCTCTCCCGATTAAAACTGAATTACAAGTATTTGGAGGGCTTACCTTTTCCTAACCACCTACACTTTGCAGCGAAAATTTTTACGGATGGGGATGCAAAGCGGTTACTTTGATGCTTCCATGTAACAGCCGTTGCGTCATGTTAGCATCTAAAATTGAGATTCCAATCTTTTTTCTTAAAATTGCTTTCGTATTAAGTAAAAAAAAAAGAGGTATGCAGTTAAGTGTAATAACAATGATAGACAATAAAGAATAAACCGAAAATCAAAATTCTAAGGTCACACCTTATAGAAATTTACAAATTTACCAAGCAGCACTGATGTAGCCAAAGGGGGAGGTGCAAAAGATTTCACTGAAGTTTCCTATGAGTAAAATAATATCTGACGAGCAGCTTCTCCTCCTTTACCCCCCTGGCCTCAGTAAAAAATTTGTGGGAGCAAAGAATAATTTAAGATGGATAAAGGAGACATTGACTATTTCATTCTGATTCATACTATATGGCTCCCAAAAATGAAAATGTAAAGAAAGCATTTGTTTACGAGTAAAGGTGACATAGACGGTCGTTATCGGCAACCTGACATGGAGATTCATCAATCTGTACTTTGGAGTGACCATGTATCATGCCTATAATTTGAACTGTACCACAGTGACAAAGCAAAGTTCAAGGTTGCGGATATTTGCTATTTACTATATCAGCATACGAGTTTTCTAACTGGTTTCTACTCGAAATTTCTATACGCCATCGATTCTACTTATTCGGCCATCTTTGTTTTCAATATCAGTAAGTTGGACCTGCCTAGTTAATGATAATGTGCATTTTACGATGCAATACCGAGATCTGAGCAACGTGTAACTTTAAGTCTAATTTCTATTTATGGTTAGCACAATTCTCGTAATTTCGGTAGGCTACTAGTGACGTGCAATGAAGACAAATCTTTATGTCTACTGAGTGTGTTTGTGGCAAATGCAATATCCGAGTATCACATTGATGAAATGATTGCATGGACTGAGTGCAATCAGCTGAACTTCTCCAACACGAGTTAATAAGCGCCAAATGATAAGCGAGGAGTATGAGACAGGCGAATTAGAGCAGACGCTATATAAAGCTGTTACAGACATCTTGCTCTTGTCTGCCAAACAAGATATTGCTCAAAGAAGTCCCCGAGGGAACCAGATGTCACCAAGAGAGGTAGCTTTCTTGTGATTATGGACTAAGTTACTAAACGTGATGATATAGTGGCCACAAATGCCCATCACTGAAAGATGCTTAATTCACTAGCTCACATATACATCATGAGGTAATGGAAAATTTAGCAGAAATGATCTGCAAAGAAATAATAGAAAAAGTTAAAGAATCAGGTCATTTTGTTTTGATAGTAGACGAGACCAAAGATATTTCAAAATGTGATCAAGTTTCCTTTGTCCTTAGGTATCATTACAAAAGCACGGTCTACGAGAGCTTTCAAAACTTTTCTACTGTTGAAAGATTAGATGCTGTATCACTAACAGGTAAAATATCTTGCCTTTAGAACTGTGGCCTAAATTACAAGTCATTTCTAGTTGGGCAAGCATATGATGGTGCAGCTGTAATTAGAGGTGTCTCTCTCCCTCTTAGTGTCCTGTCCGGTGTGAACCTCGAGGGGTGAGCGACGTAATGCCAGACTGAAGGCGATCTTAGTGAAAACGGGTTCAGGACCTAATGAAAGCAAGCTGCATGATGTCAATATAGCGTGTCCTTTCATCAAAGTTTTTGATGTATGTGATTATTTGGCCTGCTACCGCTCGCTTTCCATCCATTCTACCACTAAGACTGGCTTCTTCCAGTCCATTTTTTCTTATCACATGCCCAAAAAATTCGCTTGGCGGAGGTCAATGGTGTGCAGTAGCGCATGCTCCTGTCCCATACGGTTGAGAACTTTAGCATTAATAACTCTATCAACGTAAGAGATGTGTAACATCCGACGATAGAATCACATCTCTGGGGTCTCGATGTTCCTGCGAGTTTTTTAGTTTTCGATCAAGAGCTATTCATCATCGGTTCCTAATTGCGTCGCTTTACCGTAAGATTTCTCTGTTTATTTTGTATTAGCTACAAATTGAACACGGCCAAGTAAACAAAGTGCTAGTCATATAAACAGCTTTAGATATCAAGATCAGGGCATTTTATCAAAATATCTGAGAATGTAATTGAAGTATCGAGTTAGACTTAGGATTCCGCTAATGCGAAACTTTACCTTTTGAAGCTCCAATAATCTCGATTGTGACAGATTCATATTGTTTCATTAGTTGCTTAATGACTTCTTTCATTGTCTTATTTATATTATAATAATAATGTATATATTATAATATATATATTATATATATTACAAACAGGGAAGAAGCGATTCATACAAAATCACTGTTCTCTAGTCGCCACATTGTCTCCTAAGACTCCACCGGTGGATATCGCATCCAGCTCTATGGTGTTGACATTTTTATTTTTCTCTAGTATCCTTCAAACTTGATACTAATAAGTCCTCCTTCTCGATAACACTTACAAAATCACTGTCCAAACATTAAATATTACAAATGGGAGCCCCTGATAGTAATCCCACTTGGGTACGACTCTATACGTCATTAGATTCGTGTAAATCGGCTTCAAACTCATTAACTTGCTCAGTTCTCAAATAAAAACAACCTGATTCTCTACCAAAAAGTTAATTAGAACCATATGCAATGTTTCTGGAAATAAGAAGTCTCCAGCTGGTCTATTATGAGCCGCGTTTTCTTCGTTATAAAACCGCAACCTGAGAAAGTACTTTGTTGGGCACGTGCAGATATTGTAGCTTAGTTTGTGCCTTTGGATCGGACAAAAGAGAGGTGTTTGTACGATCAGTTTGAAATAAAATTTAGTAGCTTACATTTCTAGGGGATGGGGGAGGGGTAGCCATAATTGTAGCGTCATAAAATCTTTCCAGGCCAAGATTCAGTATAAGAACGTGGCCTACTCCAGCCTTAAACGTTTATAGCTGATAGACTGCAGAACATTTGTGATTTTCCCATTTAACAAATATAGATCAAGATGCTTAAATTTTTCAAAAATAAAATATCTTACGATTCTTTCTGTCCTAAGAATGTTTTCAATTTAAATTTTGAAAGAATGAGAGTAAGAATCTGTGG
This sequence comes from Carybdea cf. marsupialis auct. non (Linnaeus, 1758), assembly GCA_010016065.2. Classification (NCBI taxonomy): domain Eukaryota; kingdom Metazoa; phylum Cnidaria; class Cubozoa; order Carybdeida; family Carybdeidae; genus Carybdea; species Carybdea cf. marsupialis auct. non (Linnaeus, 1758). Next base: position 8,279 of record JAAAKL020008532.1, read on the forward strand.
TACAAGTCAAGTTCATTGAGCAGTCTCAACCTAGCTACTTCTTTTACTTGTCATATATAGCATTCTGGTCATTTGATACATTTTCTGCATATTACACAAGGGTCGTATCTGCCTTATTTGCCGTTTGATTGGTATAACATGATGACAATTGAGTAATGATGGTGATAATTTGCTAACATTATTGTAATCAAGAAATTGCTAATCACGAGGATGCCACTTGTAAAGTAACTCGAACCTCCTTTGTAAGTACTTAAATGAAGAAGAATTTCGAAGATGAAGAGGAGATAGGAGCACGTACGTGCGAGGGGCGTTGTGACATCCTGCTTAAGACTATATGAAATTATTAATGCTTATAATGCTTGTTTAAGTCTAATTTCTTATACTTTATACACTCGTTTATCCAAAAATTATACATTTTTAGCGAAAACGAGCAATCTTGGTTTTTAATGATCGGGGAAAAGACTCAATTGTTGACATTAATAAGCCATTACTCGCACAAATGTCAGGTCAAAAGACTTTTATTTCTATAAGTAGTATTGTTGCAGCAATCGAAGCCAGCAAGGGAAATATTTTAGCTATATTATTTTTGCGATATTCTTAATGTTCAATTATCATCATCGGCTCCAGTAGCAGAGGCAAAGCTCAAATTTAAGACCCACAGCTTCCCGCAACAGATTTTCCAATAAAAGATAACGTATTGAAATGAACGAATTCTTAACTATCCTTAACCATTCAGCCATACTTTCCTAGCATTTTTAACTAAGCCCACTTGACTGCTAAGGAATCGCTTCATTTTGTGTAAGCAAAGCTCAGGCTTACTTCATAGCAAAGCGGCCCCTTTTAAAATATGGCATAGGATTGATTCCTGGAAATGCGTTTTCGCAAACACTGGTCTACAGCCTTAACGTGTACTGTTATGAGATCTCTGTCATAACCGCATCTTTTTAGTCTTGGATTATTTGCTGTAGTTGCAAATATAGAGATAAAAATTCAGTGCTATTCTTAATCCGTATTGGAAATGGCAGAGCATCCCGTAATAGGACAAGTTAGTGTCAAAAAGCCTCCGAAGCATGCGTAGTGCTGATGGCAGCCTTTGATCTTAAATATATATGAAAGCTGATCCGATATGTTTGTATGTCACCTTCAGTGCCATAACTATTTGGTGGCATGGGGAGCTATAATCCCTACAATAATTCCCAAGGTGATTGAATCATCGCAACAGAGTGTATGTCTTTCCTGGCCAATACTTTGGAAGATTGAAATCATTTAGGTGAAAATCGGTTCAGCCAGAATACCCACCCACTCGCCTCAATAAATAATTGGTTGTTACGGCGCTGACCCTCATTATTCAAGAATGAGGAAGAGCAGCTTATTCAAACTTTAAGAAGATGTAAAACTTTGATAGAATGTTACAAAGCCCTAGGTCTGGTGTCTTATGGTAAAAAGTAGTTGCTAGCAAGAGCCGATGCCGAATAGAAGGAGGGTACAAAACTACACTAACTGGTACAATTAAGCTGTACTTGGTACACCTGTGACAGTTTATGTTTTAATACCGTTTTAATAACGCTGTGTTTGCCATGCAGTTTCTTTAAGGTTTTGCGTGATAAACAACATGTTCCAAGTGCCGTCATTAGGTGTGCAAATAATTTCAAGTTTCTGGCATGGGCATCTATAATACCCATGATGGTATTCATAGAGTTTTATAAAGAACCTAAGTTTGCATAAATTGTTTGAGTGCCTTCGACCGCGTTTACACTAGAGCGGATACAAATGGATCCACACCCAAATTGGTAGGAATCGGCCTTGCGTTTACACAAAACCTAGTGGATCCGATCCCATTTGGATCTTCTATCCATACTCGTTTGGGATCGCTTTGAAAACTGGTCTTGTTTGGCTCCGGTACCTGACAGGTCTCGTGTAAACGCTTTGGATCGGATCCAGATGGGCTCTGATTGAAACTGAGACTACAAAATTTTCCATACGATAACATTGCTGAAATGATACGTGTGACTAGCGACCTTCGGTTATGTGAATCCATTTCAATCTTGATGAAAAGAAGGAACTAAACAAGAGCGATTCTAACAGTGCAACCCAGTGTTTACAACTTGAGCAAGTCAACACTTACTGCCAAAATTTAAAATATTTTAAAAGAAATATTTCCCGCGGATGCACTTTGCAGCGGACCCAAAGGGATCCGATCTCGTCTAAACGCATTTCAATTTTGGATCCGTACCCGTGTAAACACCTGCAAAAAAAGGTGCAGATCCAAATGGATCCACTCCTAAATGGATCCGATCATTCTCGCTTTTCACGTATATTACAAGGATCCAGATCCAGGATCCTGCAAAATTTAAGAATTTTCTAAAACTCTTACATGAAGCACAAATTTAGATGTTCATTTCAGGTATATCATAGCAAAAAATGCTCTAGTTTAGTAAGAGAGGAAATATTGTAATGTCATGGATCGGATTTAGAATGAAATGTAGCAAATCACTTCAGAATTGTTCTCAAGCAACATGAGCTGGTATGACCTTGACTACTTACTATTAGAAGGTTAAAAATTTGTAAAGATCCATGTAAAGATAATTGATGCATTGTTGATATTTATTTGGCTCTAATCCGTTCGGTAGGAACACTCAAGTAAGGTTTGTAGCACAACACTAACAAACTTGATTTAGTTCTATTCAAAAGTCTAAGAATGTATAGTAGCAGATTGAATAGCAGCTGAGTTCTAATCGATGGGTTAATTAAAAGTTTTGTTTGTTAGATAAAGAACGTGTATTGATGTTGAGCAGGTGTGACACAAGTGATATCAGGAATTGAATGAAAGTTGACCAGTCTTGATACGTGATTTATAAACAGTCTTTGGAATAACTTGGAAGGCTTGTAAAAGTAACTGTTTTGTTTATCACACCCTCTGTGAACAGTAATTAGTTTTCATCGCAGGTTTTTATTCACCACATGTTCAGATTGAGTCTCGCTCCAAAATCTATTTTTAACACACGGTCCCTCTTTTGAAGGGCTTAGTTGCAAAATATGTAACAGATGGCTGTTAGTTAGATAGCCTTCTGCCTTTCGCACCATCTTCGTCCTCTGAAGACACGTCCCTTCATCATCTGCTTCGTTACATCCTCGTGCCTTGTCAAGTGTTCAATATTCCTCCCCGTGCAGTCATTTAACAGCACGGTAGGAAAATCTCTTCGAGCACCAAAGCGTTTGTTCTCTTTCCTACAAACGCAATTCGCAAACATTCTTCTGTATACCAGCAGTTTAAGTAACTGTGCATGTTTCCAATGGCTTTCTTATGTTTACTCTAGACGTCCGACCTTCTCGAATCAATTTCGGACTGCATCTCAGTAAGAAATTATCCATCTGTGCACATCGAATCAGTTTAGCACTCTCCTGAGAGAACGTTTTACTCTTCTTTAGTTAGGTTCTTAAAAGAAAGGATGTAGCCCACTGTTGACCTAGGTGATGAAATGCACAAACATTATTGTAGCAGTTGTTTTACTCAGATTCTGTAACCTACTGAAGTACTAGCAACGCTGCGTTGAGAGTTCCAATATATCTAGGGATCCAAATAGTGCCTATCACTATCAAAAACATGATAGTGGTTAACTAAACAAGAGTATGCATACTTGGTCGTACACCAGTCAACCATCGTCTTTTTCTTCTAGCAATAACTGACGGCTTTCATGTAGGATTTGAAACTCATAACAGCAGATATTTCCAAAGCAGCAAAAGTAGATTATGTATCTGCAAATATTATTCTTGTCAATGTATATGGAAAGTTAGAAACTATACCCACTGAAGAGAAGACAGTGCCTTCATCACTCCACCCTCCCCTCCCATAGAACTATTATATATCATGTCTAGAGATCCATGGCATCAAAGCTTCCCCGCAAACTTGATTCGGCCAGGGCCCGCACCATTCAAAACTGCCACTGGATAAGGGGCACGTATCCCCAAGTAATACTGATACGTATTTTTCATATTCAAATTCTAGGTGTTTTTAATGGTGTGACTTAATGAAGCCAATATAATGGAAGAGAATGCGTAGATGTTGCGTTATCAGTATTGTTCTCATCATATTAAGGATGTGTTATGAGAGCTACACCTTTACATTATGGTTTTTCTTGTGAACTCTACAAACGGTACACGCAATAAGCACAGAATTTCCACTAAGGATATCTGTTTAAGAATCCGTCATTAGAATGCTCTTCTTTCGCAGACCTTGTTTGCACAGGGCCACTAATGACTCTAATTAAAGTTAAAATAAAATTGTCGAAATACTTGAAGAAGAATATGGAACAGGTAGAAGGCTGATAAAACTGTTCTACTAGGTATTAAATCAAGAACTATAATAAAATGTTGAAATATGTATTGGCTCTTTTCTTTTAAGGGACATATATATCAACAGCAAGTTTAGCCAAAGTTTAACTTACCTTCTACCTCCTGCCTTTCCTTCCAAGGGTACCTAAAATTACATCTTTACTAATAGTAAGAAACCATTAAAAAAGGAAACGAAAAACGTAAGAGAAATTAAGCTCCTTGAATGTTTCTAAACTTTAAACAATTAAAGTCCATTGTTCTTACTTCAATTAATGAATCTTTTCACTCCCTTACTTTCCAACTCTTTTTTATATAAAAATGTCTTATTATTAGTACGGACGTTTACAACTTTTTGTATCAACAACATGGAAAGCTGACTCAGTTGGAATGTTTTTACTCTCGTTTTAAAGATGTTGCAGTCTATGTTAATTAGCTTACATTCACATACCTTTATATACTTGTTCATAGCTTTACGTAATTTTACATACCTATAAATACCTTTACAGAATTTTTAATACCTTTTGATAACTTAACATACTTTTACATGCCATATATTTGCATACCTTTGCATACCTTTACATATCCTTACGTAACTTTACATACCTTTTGATACCTTTTGGTACCTTTACATACCTGTACATACCTTTACATAAGTTTACATACCTTTTGATTCCTTAACATAGCCTAACATACTTTAAAATACCTTAAAATACCTTTACATGCTTTTATTACCTTTGAATAACTCTGAATACCTTTAAATACCCTTGCAAACCTTTACATACCTTTTACATTCCCTTGCATTCCCTTTCACTCCTATAGATATCTTTACATACCTTTGCATACCTCTAAATTTCCTTTTATACCTTTTCATGCCTTTTTATTACTTTACAAATCTTAAGATACCTTTAGATACTTTTTGGTACATTTCATACTAGGGTAACAGGTTTTAGATTGGAGACTGAGACTGTCGTACTTGGTTTTTATATTAACGGTTTCGGTGTTAATCTTAACATAGTGATGTCCACAATTCAATTGTAAGCATATCTTTTTCGTTTTGGTACCTCTTGGATGACCTAATAGAACACTACATTATGCAATAGGACCGAAATATGGACATTAACAATGAGCAAAACTGATAACATTATGAAATATGTGACAACTACCTTTAATAGAATTCGAATTGAACCCTTTGTGCGAAAACAGAAACATAAGAGGTTTTCAACTGAGCTTCTTGCATTTAATTTTGCACTTTGAAGAATAATCTTTTAACTGCAGCTTCTAGAAACCTAACTTTCGTGGAAGGTTTTTAAATCGATTGCCGTGTTAGTGATATCATTTATGCTTCTTAATACGAAACTAAGTTTTTACATCTGCGATTTTATTAGAATTGCTGTACCATGTTTGCTACTTTGGTAATATTTATCTCCTCGTCGCCTTTCCTTGTCATGAATAAGATTTTCTACGAACAAGTACATGCGAAAGGTAAGAGTTGAATTCCATTCTTAAATACCATCCCCCGTGTGCGTGTCTTCCGGGTTTTCCCTGTTGATGTTTTAGAAAATACCGTTGGTTTTGTTCCACTTAAAAGTGATAAAACAGGTTTTCTCGGAAGGGATTCTTTGCAGAAAGTTTCGATTTCCCTTAGCAAACGCTCACTTCCGTTAAGAGCAAAGTAATACGAATTCACCAATGATAATAGAAGTAATGTTGACATCATTAGCTTATATCTTAGCAAGTCATCTAGTCATTATCGAAAGATGTCATAAACAATATGGGAGCTAAATTGTCATCCTACCACACTCCAGTTAGTTTATTAAGTAGTCTGCATACCGCTAGTTACTGCGCTTGAGGTATCGCCACGTCATAAAAAGACAAACGATTGTTTGAATTATAATAATCAACCTGATAATTTATAGTCGAGGATCTTTTGATTCGGAGAATGACATTTTCCCAACTTTAAGTAGGTTCCAGACAGTGGCGGCTTGAGGGGAGGCAGACAGGGCCATGGCCCGAGGCCCCGCGCCTCAAGGGTCCCCGCTTTTAAATGAGAAGAGAATAGTATGTGTTTAACTGCTCATTTTACTCTGGTATTAGTAAGCGATAACTTGAAACTTGACCTTCTAGAGGGAATACAGAATCTCGGGAACTTCCGCAGAACGATAATGTCTGAAGTTCATGGCGGTGCATGACGTCATAGGGCCCCTCAAACTTTTCGGCCCAGGGCCACGCGCCCTTCAAAGCCGCCGCTGATTCAAGGTAAAGAAGTTGTAGAGCTTTGAAAGAGATTAAGTAAATAAAGTTAACAAATATATGTCAAAACCGAAAATAGTGTCTTTGCATACAGCAGCTTAAAAATTTCCTCTTACGGATTCGATTATCTGTTACAGGCAGCTTCATAGATGATTATGACTGCAACCTCAGTGAGACTACAAAATGTCTTCTTTTCCATTAAAAACGTTTCACGGTAAGCTCAGCACGTTTAAAGAACATACTAAATGTCTCCCTCTTGTAAATGTAAACACTTGGCCTCAGTACATTTTACATCTGTTCTCTTGGTGGAGGCTTCAAATCTGGTTCGATGCCAACTTGAATGCCCTGACCATGATATCACGCTATATTGTCGCTGACTCGAATTTCAACAGGTGAAATTAGTGTGGCTAAAGCTTAATTGGTTCTATTTGATAGAGAACTAAACCCAATCAATAAGGACGTTCTTATTTAAGGAGGTATTTGTCAAGACAAAAGCGAAATGAAAATATTTTGTACACTTTCCAGCTTAATTGATATAGGTTTTATTTGAAGTGTTTAATAATGGCCACAATGTTTTAGAAATCGATGTGGTTGAGGGGTATAGTCACTTAATTCTAGTATTTAAACGATAGGAGGTTTAAGTAATAATTTCCTACCATTAGGGTGTTTTTTTCTTATGAAGTATGAGGAACTTCTATCCTCATGACAGGTTACGTACCGTAAATGACCGAATAAGCGCCTATTTAAAAATTTCATCTGTGAGGGGGCGCTTATTCGGCAGGGGCGCTTATTAAATTTTTTTAAGTTTTCAGCATAGCAATTTTTTTCTTTGGAAAAAATTAAACTGCTAAAGGTGCAAACAAAACAAGAAGAACAAGAAGAAATATAACATAACTTAAGTATCTGGAAGCTATATAACAACAATGTCTTCGTCGGCTTCTTCATCGTCATCATCTACGGTTAAAAACTCAGGTGCAGCTT
>JAAAKL020008533.1:0-15840 GCA_010016065.2 Carybdea cf. marsupialis auct. non (Linnaeus, 1758)
GCTCATGCTTGCAGAGACGGCTGCTGCAGCCAGTTCCAATCGAGGAATAGAATGATGCTTAAGTGGAGCCACTCTTGGAAACCTATGTGCATCCATACTGATTGGTCCAAAAAAGGAATAGGGTATTTCCTTCTTCAGAAACACTGTAAATGCAATGTTATTAAACCTGATTGCTGTTCTGACGGCTGGCATATTACCCTGGCTGGGTCTCACTTTCTATCATCTGCTGAGCAACACTAAGCCCCAATTGAAGGAGAGGCCCTCGCTGTCACATGGGCATTGGAGCAGACCAAATTGTTCTCTCTTGGTTGTCACCCTCTCATCATAGCTACTGATCACAAACGACTGATTAAAGTATACGGTGATAGAACCCTCAATGAGATAGCCAATACTTGGCTATTTTGTTTCAAGCAACGAACTCTGCCATGGTACTTTGACATTGTTTATGTACAAGGGAAAACAAATTTTGCTGCTGATGCAGCCTTGCATCATGCAGCATCTCAGGATATAGCACAACCCAAAGAATGTCTCAATGAGTCGGCTGTTGCTGCTGCCATTCGTCACGACACTCTCAACCTGACATCCATTACCTGGGAACATCTCGCTAAGGAATCATGTAATGACCATGACTTTATCATCCTCCAGCAGGCAATCAAACATGTCTTCCCGGACCAGTATCGAACAAATCCGTCAACATTACTCTACTGGCAATATCGTGATAACCTGCACATCACAGAGGGAATCATCATTTACAATGACTGTGTTGTTGTACCACCTTCCCTGCGATCTATCGTTCTGAATGTTTTTCACTCTGCTCACCAAGGTGTGTCTACCGTGGCTCTTCGAGCATGTGCTATTGTGTTTTGGCCACGAATGATCAAAGACATTGAATGTTGTTGCCAATCTTGCTTTGATTGCACTAAAATGCTCCCTCTCAACCATCTCAACCCAGTGTACCCTCCATACCTCCAGCTACACCGTTCGAACAAACATACGCTGACTTTTTTGACTGTGTTGGACAGCATTATTTGATTGTTGGTGACCGCTTGTCTGGCTGGTCTGATGTTTTTCGTTCACCAAAAGGATCTCCACAAGCTGGGTCAGAAGGACTTATACATTGCCTTCGGAATTGCTTTGCTCACTTTGGTGTACTGGAAGAATTGTCAAGTGATAGTGGTCCTGAATTTGTCAGTTCTGCAACCAAGGACTTTCTATCTCGTTGGGGAGTTTGTCATTGCCTTTCGTGTGCCTACAACGTCAAATCCAACGGATGAGCTGAGGTAGCTGTTAAAATGACCAAACGTCTACTGAGATCAAACACAGATTCATCAGGGACTCTTATGATACTGACCGCTTTCTCAGAGCCATCATGCAGCTACAAAACACCCCAGATCCTGACTGCCATGTATCACCAGCTGAGATCATATTTGGTCAAACTGGAGGGGATTGAGGATATTGAACTGAACTTATATTATTATATATTTTATCTCTTGTGTTTTATAGATCAAAACATTCAATAGAACTAATAAGGAATATAATTGGTACGTTTGGTTCATTGGACGATCTTCATCCAATGAAGTGATATGAAACCTTAACCATGATGTAAATCAAATGATCTGTTCATTTTAATTACCCAATTGGACTAAGCATTTATTAAAATGGTAATAATTTCAATATTTCAACAAGAAGTGTCAGGCAAGTAAGTATTCTCTTGGATCACCAATATCACTGATCCCATTCAGAAATCTGAGCTAAACAAATAAATAAATACAAGATATACACTACAAAAATCTTCAATCGCAGGAAGCTTAACATGAAAGCCAGGGCACCTGTCACAAAAACTCTGGGCAAGTTATTAAAAATCAGGTCACTGATAATTGTGCATTTACACATTCAAGAATCAATTGCTAAATTAATTTAAACAACAGAATGGTGTTTTTGTTAACTTTTAAATTAACTAAACAGATAAATGTTTCAATACTTGCTTGACAAACTAACTGCTGGAAAGGGCAGTATCTTTGTTAAGGTCATTCTGCTTAAGTGCATAAGGATGAACATATAGCACCCTGCAACTATACTAACTATTGTTGTTGTTGATGTTTTTACATAATATTCTTCTCTTCTGGGCATCAGCTATATACTGTATCCATTGAGGCTTTAGTCATCCCCTAATAATCTAATAAAGTACTTGATCAAAACAGTACATTTTCTCATTTTACTAGGACAAGTAGCATTTCCTCAGAAAATTTCATTCTAAATGACATATTATACCAACTGCCAACTTAAAAGAAGTGATATATTTCTACTTCACTATTTTATGATTGGGTTATAACATACTGTAGTGATTATTTCATATATTTAATATTTGCCTTCCATGCAGAAGCTTGAAAAATTCAGAGATGTAGAGTTAGACTCACATTCATAATTGGGTGGAGTGGCAAAGGACTGGACATTGCAAGCAACTGTAAAGCAAGTTTTCAAGTGAATATAATTGTACTAAATGAGGTTTTGAGCTGTTATATAAAAATGCTTCTTTCAACTTTGTTTTTTATCCTACTTAAACAGTACTAGTTACATACAAGATGTTAGCCCTTTACAGTACCATCTTTACTCCACTTTTCACAAGAGTTAAAATATGTGAAATAACATAAGTAAAGAAATCAGCTGCTATACTGCAATAACCTGTATTTTCAAAGCATCACAATATTTCCCTTTCACTTTGAAACTAATGAGTGTGCAAAATATAAATGAAAAGTCTCAATAAAGTATTTTACACTCTACAATTGGATTAATATACTTTTTATTGTCACTAAAGTTCTATTTAGTGCCATAGCACTAGAGTACAGTATCACATTCCAATTCCAACATTAGTCATTCTTCCTCTTGCATCAAGAGCTATGGTTTGGAAATCAACCATAAAGAATCTCAATAGGAACACAAGGCCCTTGCAAATTCATGACTCCATATGTTCATATGTCCATGTTGTCCCTAGAGTAGACTGGGCCTACTGCAGCTGGTCATTGTTGTATGTTATTATTTAACTACTGTATGAGCTGATACAGTCATACATAGCAAGATGATAGTCATAAATAGTTAGCATGGGCCTATTAAATATTATCTTAACAAGATTTCTCTATTACATAGTAGTCCTATCAATAAAAGTGTTTTGTTATTCACATATGAATGCATGTTTTCTACTTCTTCTAATTCCTGATTAACATTGAGTTTACTGCCAGATATGATCAGTTTTCTTGAGATCCTTGATCTATAGGCCTACTACATACATCTTGGACTCTTACCCATTTTCCTTTCAATCTTTAACAAGGAAATCCACATGATGCTATCAATAATGTGCCCATGTTTGAGGCATTGGCACTTTCAATGTCTATGATGTTGACATATATAATAGGAAAGCTTGTGTTTTATGACTAGGGCTGCATTTATGTGTGCATCAAACTTAACCACAGAAAATATTATGCATTGCTACTTGTTCAAAATCAGGAGATAATGGTCTTAATTTGAGCTATGTGAGAGGCATTTTACGTAACTACACTGGACTATATTCTTAGAGGAAAAGTAACAAGATTGTTCTGGATATCTTTTCTCTATGTCCACTGAGTGCTGCACCCATCTTCATCACTTATTCTTGTCCCAATGGGTCACTGAGAGCCTTTCCTTTGCTCACTTCACCTGACCAGCAATGCTCACCAGCTTTGCACAGACCAAACTGACTCCACACCTCCAGGGAGGTGTTTTTATAGTTCAGCTTTGTCCCCTTCTTATTTTACTTCAAACTCTAGAGATCTTCCTGTGGCCTCATTCCTGTTTTGTAGCATCGCACTTTCCCATGTGGAGAGATCTACAATAGTCTCCTTCAATCCCAGTCTCCCAAATAGCTCTTGTTATTGAGCCCCATCAGTAAAATTAAGAACAAATATCTTCATCACCATTGCTCATTCATTCCCTTTGAGTGCATCCTCTATTTGCCTAATATTTTCCTAATTAGAGATACCTGACATAAGCATTACTCCCATATTTATTGGTTTTTTAGCTTTTGGACTTTTCAATAAATAAATAGCTGAAGAAATTATTGGATAAACTTTGACAAGGAAACAGAAACATTTTGATTTGCTCTGAGAGCAATTAAAACAGTAAATACATAATGCAAATGTAAAATTGTAAGTAAATGAATTGTAAGGTAGATTATGAGAATAGCAGCTAGAGGTAGGATAAAACTAAAGGAGAACCAACCTAAAAGTTATCATTCAGCCTTAATCTATACTGGGCCAAACAAGATACAAAAGTAGCCCTGAACTCCAACAAGAAAGTTTTGCTCATCTTCAGCTTTTTTATGACTACTGACCTGTTGTGTCCTGCAGCAATTTCTTTTTCATTCATTGGTCTACACCTGACCACTACTTTGACACATTCAGCACTCTTTTTGGGCTATTTGGGAAGAAAAAAGTATATGAAAATTACTGAGATATTGTACATAAAATAAGCTACTATAAAACATTCTGAATACTTAACCTAATTAATGATTAACTGTTCCATCAAGAAAATTATTAATTATGAAAATTAATAATGAGACCAAAACATTTAAAGCAAATCTCTATTGACTAAAATTTGGTGTTAATTGGGCTATGAACAGCAAAAATGGCGTGCTACTATTTAGCTAAACTACTAAGTAATACATTTAAATTGTAGTTCTGAGCATTGACAACCAGGGCACATAGTACCTTAAGCCCAGATGCACTTCCCTATCTCACCAATGGCCTTTTGAGGAATATATCCCTGATGATCTTGAATTTAAGGCAGGGTAGTTATCCACTAGACCAGTATGGCTCTAGAAGAAGTCCATATTATTGTAATGGTTCAACTATTTCAATTGCTAGAGCATACTGGACCACCACCACAACAAGAGAATAGCCATATTGTTATAATGGTTTAGACAACTTAGTTGATGCATAATACTCAGCAACTGCATACATCATGGGCTTAGTCTTAGTGGTGACATTATTTCTGTCATGTAATAGCTCTCAAAAACTTAAATTATCCGTTAATAGGAGCTCTGAACATACTGTTTCAATTAATATTACAGGCAACAATGGACGTATAACAAACTCTTGATTAACACTCTTTCAAAACAAACGCCTTGTCACAGTGGTCATTGAAACACATACGGTAACAGATGTTGAAAGGTCAAACATTCCCCTCCAGTTTTAAGCAGTTCAATATATACCAAGTAGCTCTGAGGTTTCCCACTTTTCATATATTTGATAGCCTCTCTCTATTCTTAACACTTTGGTGCAGTAATAGCAAAAAAACAGACAAAATCAGTCTAAATCAAAAACACTTGGTTGAGACATCAGGAAGGCGTTGTTCTGTTCCGGTTTTCAACTGCATCAGCTTTTTGACAGATTTCAAACAACCCAACCAGTGTTACTTACACTTCATGCAGAATAATTATCTTAAGATAACCATTTATTATTAAATTACTAGGTGAGTTACGGTATCACAAACTTGGTAATTCTGGAGTGGTACTCAAAATGCGAGTTGGAAGCTTCCCATATTCCTGTCACCAAGCTAAAGAAAATTTAGTACTTGTAACATAGGTCTTTCCCTTATTACTATTTTGTATACTGGCTATTCATAAATTTCATAAAGTAATAAAACTAAGTTATACCTACCTGTTGACTCATGTTGTCTGCCTCCTGTATTCTAACTCGTATTAGGTCTATTTACTGATTCAAGAAATTAACATTACGCTCCCGCACTTGCAAAAACTAGCCCTGGTGTTTTTTCCTGCCTTCTCGAAATCAAGCAACAGGACAAGGCAATCAGTCTGTAATTATCAGCTAAAGCACATCGTTATTACATTCGTCTTCTTCATTTCATAGGCCTAAAGGCTAAAAACTTAGAAAGGATCCTCAAACTGCCTCCGTATGTTATTATATAGCTCCAAACGTAGAAAATCCAGTTGCCTTAACCTTGGCAGCTAATGCAGCTTAAGGAACCGTAAGAGGCGCCATATATAAAGCTTGATATTCTTCACAAACTTGTTTGTTTATACTGCACTGCCATACCGGTATAAAGTTTGACGCGACGATCTCTGTCGAAGAGTATTCCTGAACATAATCATATAAAAGTAAGTCCATACTAAAGCTTTCACTGCCTTTTATTACGAATACTTCATCATAAATATAACAATGTAGAAGAAATGGTCTAGCATAGCTTTTCACATATTACACTGCATGAAATGTTGAGTCGTTCCAATTCTAATTTCAAAATGGCAGATCCAACCGCCAAAATGCAATTTCTGCAACAGGCAGTTTGTACCAGTACTATCACTGGCCGCTATCTTACCTACAAAATAAACAATCATATATCATCAATAGCGTTCTCGCTTATAAGTAATGATGTTTCCTTTTGAATTGGCCAGGATATATTTTCAAGTATTTATCATGGCTGATTTCTTCATCGTTCCCTTGGAGATATGTTCTGAATGTCCTCAGCGTTTTCTCTAACGTTCCTCCACGTGAAAACGAGTCACATAGAAATTTTTATGAACTGCGGTCTTCTGCAAGGCAACATTCACTAGAGGGGGTCATTTATAGGATGACGTACCCTCCTTTACACAAATAACCTATTATCAGGGGCATGACTAGAGGAAAAGGCTGATGGGACATGTTTCCCTTACTTTTACGAAAATCACCCTTGTAATTTGTCCAAATAGTTGAGATGTCTCTCTGCCAGCTCCCTTGACGAACCTTTTCAACTTTCGTCATCATGCAGAGTGCTGTTTTGTAATCTCAGTTCTGTTTATGTTTGATGAAGTTAAATTATTGATTTTTTAACATTTATACAAACTTTTGCGTAATTAATCGTTATCTACTCTGCTATAGGTATATATCCTATCACAAATGTCACTTTAAAATTTTGGTTTGTCATAGGGAAATTTCAGTGGTTTTAAGTCATGAATCGTGAAGTTTTGACTATCGTAAATTATCCATATATTCTGCTATAATCTAACTTGCTGTTGAAAGTGAGAACTGGACTAGAAACTAGTGGCAACGCTATGGCGGGAGCTTTGTCAAAGACGTCGTCCTAGTCTGAATCAATTTTGCAATTTTTCAAATATAATAAGAAAATGTTTAGGGAGGGATAAAATACCTTGGTGACGTAAGTAATTTTCCTGTTATTTTAGTATTGTGTACGTACATGACCAAACATCATTTCAAGATAAAAAGAACATTTGCACTAAGCATTTTATTGTCTCATAGCACACTGATGTTACATCTTTGGCTCAAATGTGCGAGTATAATAAGAGGCACAGCGCAACATCCGTTTTTTGATAAGGACAGGAATTTTAGAAGCCTTCCCGAGTTATAGAAAAAATTAGTTTACTTCGCCCCATACATTGACAACTGCCGCCACCTGTGAAGAGAATGTAGCATGGCAATGTTTGGATTTTCCCTTTGGTAGATCAAGTTAAGAAATGTTGTGGCTGCAATTTTGTAAGTTTTAATCGGTTTGAAAACTGGGTGTAATTTTTGTGTAATGGCAATGGTTAATTAATTACTAAAAATATCTTAAAATATATTTAGTCTTGAGAGGTTTTCTCTCTATCATTCAGTTTACGATTTATTCCAAAAGTACTTTCATAAGCTAAAGGAAGACGATGATTTGCTCACAGACTCAGTAACAGAAGGACGAAGGGAGTACTTTCAGCATTCTATTTTCTCGCTAGAATAAGTTTCGTCTTATTGCTACTCTGAATTAACAATGAATACAGTAGACTTTAAGCTTCTTGATGCTTTTAATTACCATCATTAAATTATAGCTTGCTTCAACCCATTCACATTCAACAATCATTCGTTTTCCAAGTAGTCTGTTCACAGGCAGATGCTGAACATGTCGGTCGCTATTTTTGATATGTATATAGTACCATCATCTTTTCAGTTTCTTATCCATCGCCATTCTTCTCCTTCAGCCTTTTGATCAGTTACCATGACATCCTTCCACTACATCACACAGTAGCACTCCTGATCCAATAATGTAGCCAGTCCATTGCTCTTTCCTTTTACAGTCTCTCCCATTGTTCTCTTGCTTTCTACTCTCCTCATCGTTTCTTCATCCGTCACTCTGCTTATCTACCGATCTTCTTAATTCTCCTCCATATCCAAGTTTTGCACTATGCTTCTCTCCTAGTACTGACCTTTGTTTTACATTTCCCAACCATCGAGAAAACTTTTCATCTAAAAGCCTCTCTTTCATGTATTAGTGGAGGGTTCTGGTAAGGGAAATACGATGTTTATTTAATGCATCTTTGGAATGGCATCTTTTTTCGCTTCTTCATCTACTGAGATTTGCTACCCAAACTTGCAAAACTCAATACTGTCAACACCAGTACATTTTGGTACAATGTTACAAATGTCAGGGAGAAAAGAGTAATGTCAAAATTCTGACAATATCCGTGATAAGGGAAAATAGTCTTAAAATCCCACTTTTTCATGAGTATCCAAATACTACCCATTCAATCCTTACAGATGAAGTGAAAGTATGCAATTAATTTTTCCTATTTTACAAACCTCTAAGCATAAGAGCTTTTTAAGTATTGCGGACGTTAAAGACGACCTTCAGAAACGTTAAAAAATTTCCATATTTCAAGTTTTTACGTTACGTATCATGCGTTAAAGTTGAATAAAAAGCACCTTCGATTGTCGGAAAGTAAATTCTTAAGTGAAGAAAGTCATGATGAAGTTTACATTGTATACGACAGTGTTACGTATAAATACGTGTAAAACATAAATGACTAGCCATTAACTCAACGATTTGAGGATTGGTAGCTAACGACCCTAGATTTGTAAATATGGTAAGAATTTTCCTGTTAATAATCGCCCTTGGGTAACCAGGATACAAAAAGTGTGATGACAAATCTAGTTTTCCATGACATCTTTCCAAACTTTAAATTGACAAAGTTGAAACGGTTATTATCGACCTCACTGAAAGAACATAAACCTGTTGGAATAACGTTTTTATAACAATTCGTACCTTTAACATAGCTCAATTTTATCTCCTTTCAATCCAGACTGCCTTTATTCTTTTCCTGGTCAAATTTTTTATTCCAGTCAAAACTATGGCATCACAGATAATCTATGGCGTGGAAATGTTGCAGCTCTTTTTGAGTTGCCAGCCATCCTGATCTCTTGCATCATTCCCATTAAATGATCTCGATGAAATCTACCACTTACTTATTATAGCATTCAAGAAGCTGAAGTCAGTCATCCAATACACTACTCTTGCCATACTTCGATGTTCGATTTAGTTCCCTAGATGTATGATAAGATAGCAGACTGTTGTTTTTCAGGTAATTTCCAATTGTATTGGCAAACCGCAACGTTTAACACCTGCTGTGGTAAGTCTGGAAGAAACCTCCGATGTATACCATAGAAATTGTCGCAACCAATAGAAGTCATAGAGTATTTTTATCTTCACCAAGTACTCTCTGTTAGCAGAAAGGTTTACTTTTAAATGCAGAGGGTTACAGATTTAACAAAACTTTCTAAATTATCTCCGTACTTCATATTCCTTTTTTGTCTCAAGTCTTTCATCTTTCTCATCAATCAGCTCTTTTGTTTATCAAGATTGACTGGTCCTGTTAACTGCCATCTGTACTGAAGCACACCTGTTTAAAAGTAATCCTGCGACAAACGCAATTGCATCCCACGTTAAACACGGCGAAACGATGCTCCAATACACAGACCATGTATAATTAAGGGCTTGGTCACCTAACTTTGCATGGTTAGTGCACACTCCTCACTGTGACATTTATTTAGTATCTAATATTCTTTGTCACTTAAGTCTCATGGCGTCGTAGACCAGGATAAGGTCAATCTAAGGATTACTCGCAGGTGCCCGAAGAGGGGGGAGGGGAGGGAGTGTAAGTGACTGAGAGGAACATTTATGAAACTGCCGCAAAGTACTAGAGAGCAACCTTGAGGCGAATACTTGTGACATCTGTAGCAACGCTAGGATTGGTAAATTGCATTCAGATTTGTTAAAAACGTGTAGATACAGAAACAAATATTGATGATAATTTTCGATGGCAGAGATAAGAGTATCATTGAGGAACATTATGTTCATATTATTTACAAAGAGGGCATTTTTATGTACGTTATTACTGTACAACAAACCGTGGATCCTCTTCATCAACCCCTGCTCACTTTCCGAAGCCTCTCTCTATAAGTACGAAGGAATGTTTGGCATTCACAAACAGTTTAATAATTGTTACTTAAGCTGATGACATGAATGCCTACACATTAATCAACTATGAATCTGCATTTGCAGGTAATTCATATGATTGTGTAGCACTTGCGCTGCCGTCAAAAGGATTTTTGTAGTCGTGCAAATATTGTCCAGCCAATCAACCAATCAGATCATTTCTAAAGTTATTTCGTTTTAAAACAAATATGGTGTATACACAAGGAAACGTTTTAATACTGTCAAGAGAAGACAGACGAAAATTCTAATGCACACCATTAGGAAGAGCCAAACAAAACATTGGAATGATATCTCCACCTCAGGGAGGCCGTTCTGGACAGTGCCGTAACCACCCAGTATTTAAATGGGGGGGGGGAGAGGGCTATATTTTCACCTAAATAATTTCAATGTTCCGGGGACTTGGCCAGAAAATTAGGGCTCAGCAGTTTAATGCTTCTAGATTCCCTTACATTGTTCTTTTTGTCATCCCTAGTGGTAATATAACAAAATGTTTTTTATGTCGGATGGGATGACTCCCAATCGTGAAACTTGCTCAGGCACTTCGCAGGGTAACATGTCAGCCGCCCTTCTTCCAGGGATGGGCCCGGGGAATGATCTTGGGATCCGTTACATATACGTCTGCACCTCTAGTGTTTGTGTCATTGCCACGTAATAGACATTAATGGCTCTTATGGCAGTTTGATTAAGCCTAACAGTAAAGCAACCTAGATGGTTCACAGAGCGTTCCCTCAGACAAGCAATACAATCCTTGCAAGACTAAAGTAGTTACAGATTCTGAGATCGGATACCACGTCCGTATTTTTTACAAGTGGCCTGAGTAATTTCAATTGCAAAAAATAAGCAAAACAAAGTCCTTACATCGTTTTGATACTCAAAATAGATCATGAGTCTAAATATTCATAGTAACGTTTCGACAAAATCTAAAGCCTTTTCAGAATCTCAGCCTTCAATAAGTTCTGCGTATATCAGTCACTGCCAGAGTGTACTCGTCCTTTTTGTCCCCTGGTTAATCTTGGAAATGCAGTATAGTTCTCCAAATCTGTGAATGAAAGATACCAGACAACATGTCTACCATAGCCCACATGCTGTTATTTAAGCTTGCAAAGTATTGCAGCGGTCTATTATGGCATCATATTTTTACATTGCATGCACTAAACTGTCTTTACACAAAAAGGAATGCTTTGATATGTCAATTTAACAACTGCAAGATGGATATCCATCGGTAAGACATAAACTGGTAAAGGACGGCAAAATAAAACAAGGAGACATAATCTGTTTTGATATTCTAAAAGGTACATTGTGTGAAGATTTAATTCTCCTCGTTGTCAGAAGAATGGAAAGAAACTGCATCAGCTAGTCTTTAAGGTGAGAGGACACTAACTTTAAAATTTACCGAAGATGTTATTTTTCAAATAAAATATGGAAGCAATTTAAAGACCGGGATAGCATAGTAGATACCTCAACGCATCAAGCAGAGAATATTTTTGATGCTCTTAAGTGAATCGTAGGACATGAATTCTGTTCCAATTTTTTAATCACCATGGAAATTACTGGGGAGAGCTTTAGCCCCGTACCCCCGACTTCGCACCTGATTTTACAATGCCCATGTTAAGCTACTTAATAGTAAACAATCAAGCTCATCCATCACATGTTTGATTCGTCCAATTTTTAAAATTCGTAATACAACGTGATGACAATGTATTGTGATTATTGTAAAACATTTGGTAATTGCATGTTTTAAATATCAAAATCTGGCCCTGGCAAGTGAAGGAAAATAAAATTGGGTGGTTAGAATAGCTTTGGAAGCTGGAAACTATGGTCATTAAGTTGCAACATCTGCATAATTTATTGTTCATCTATGTCCAATGCGATAATCCTGTTCTAAAGCTGTCAGAAGTTAGGAATCTTCATATACGTGTTTTTTTCCCTCATGACGATTTGTCTAAAAGCTGAAACAAAGTGCAGCCACCAGCTCCTACAATACAAAGATTATTGGGTCACTGCTGCTTGCAAGAAATATTCCTATCTGTAAGAGAAGCGCATGTCAGGCTACGTAATTCTCGACACCTCTGATACATCATATGGTGTGATGTCATACATAATTGACCCGATAGCATTTTAAATTATTTTTTCCCATTCCTTGAATGAAGAGAAATTTGACTATCAGATCCAATGCCATTTATCGTACCATGTTTCAAAATAAGCCATGAAATCGAGAAAATAGATTAGAATGTTTTGATCGGTTTATTAACAGGGGATTATTGAGCTAAAAGATAAATCTCTTTTTAGCGATAAAATGATGTAGCATGTTGTGTCATCAGATAATATGTTGAATAAGCTTATTTAAATTTAATTTCCCCCCCTTCCATTTTCATTCTATAATACGTTCGATCATCAGTGATGAAGTAATTCCTTTCTCAAGAGGGCTTTCCTGCAGTTTTTGATAACGTCTGCTGTAGCTTGTCAGTAAAATGTATCTTTGGCGACTACATACAAGTGTTGCTTACACTACTTTATCCTTCAATCTGCTCGAGTCACGTATAGCTCATGATATCTTCGGTTGTCCTCCCTCGTTTGAAAAGTTTGTTATTCTAAACCTCCCCCCTCTCGTTGTGCGGAGCCAACTACTAGCTTCTGTCATTCCCACAACTGATACAAGTAAAGACGATCCAAGACAGTAAAAAGTGTGGGCGTAGATTCTGGAAGGGAAGGGCGGAACTAATTTTCCTTACTTTTATGGGCGGGCCGATTTTACTTTTCTAAATTCCTTCTAGTGCAAAACTTTGAAACAGTCAACAGAGGCGTAAGAATGTGGTCATTTGCTAGGAAAAGCAGTGGATTTTTGAAATGTTCTTGTAAAAAACAAATGTTCTCTCCCCATCCCTTACCTCCTCACGGCAATTAGCATTCTTACAAACATCAAGAATGGAATGGAATGAAGAAGTTATAGACACACAGCTTGCCGAGCAGCATCGAAATCTTTAGCAAGAAACTGTCAAATGATTGTTCGACAAGTTCCTTGCACTCCTTTTATCCCATTTGAGTTGAATTACACATAAATAATTCCCTAATGTAGCCACTACACACTAAATTCCCCGACATGCTAAATTTGTACAATATTTACATAGAAGCAAGGATATCATTTGTAACAATAGCAAAACTGTATTAAAAACCCAACTTTCCTATATATGTAGAAAGTTCTAACTTAACGTTGATTTCAATCCATTTACTCTCTCATGAAAGCACATTTGGACCGAAGATTTTAAATGTTAGACACAGACTACTATGTATTTTAGAGAGCTTGTTAAAAACTCCCTGTAAATATATTTTCGAAAAGATGACAGGCAAGGACAGCAGTGGCACTTGAAAAGCACCACCACCATGTGACTATACTGCAGATGAAATGAATACCGATATTGAGCAGAAGCTATGTTGTGCACTGAGTGGTAGTAAATTTAGTTATCAAGCCTCAAATTTAGCTACCGGCCTTGAACAGGGTGAAAATATTTCAGAAAAAATGACAATTGTGATCACCACAATCAGAAAGGCTGCCATTGATAGCGTCAGAGCAATAATCGGTAGGTATTGTGCATTGGTTGCTTTTATTACAATATTGATTGGAATTCTAATTTAGGCAACAACCTTAAGCATAGTGAAAAATGACGTTTCGCGTAAGACAGATATTTTATACTACTTGTTAGTAAGAAAAGCCTTGCAGGGAAAATCTATGACGTAATCAGGTCATGAGATATCATCTAATAATTCTTAAGTAATTCTTCTATACAAAATAAATTGATCCATTGTGTGTGGCTATGAAATGGCCCTATACATAGACTTAACAGAGTAGCATGAACTTTATTCATTTAACAACTGATTAAAGTAATAGTGCAAAATACAAAAATTAAAAATTAAACATGGACATCGATAGAAGGGCATGATATTAATTTAAAACCTCAGATTGGCCAATTTTCTATCTACTTCTGAAGTATACTGATATAGAGTCACAAATAACTAATAATTCATTTTAAATCAAGATAAAATATTTACTTTACTGAAAGTATGGCTCTTTAAAAGTTATAATGTAGGTATTATAACTTATCTGATGACTATATCTACAATGAGAAAATCTGCGCATGGCAGACCCAAATTTTGTGAATTTTACCCTTTTTTCCACCTCCATAAAGCCCAATAAAATATATGAATATTTCAAAACTACATACATTACTCAATAAAATGTCAATTGATAATAAAGCAACAACTTCATCCCTTGTATGACCTTGATCAGTGATATTTTTACACTAGATTCAAGCTAAGGAACTTTTGCCTGAAAGACATTAATTTTATTATTACTGTTGATGCGGTTTTGAAGCCACTAAAAGTCATACCTAAGGTAATCAATTAAGTCAAGCATGATCGCAGGTGCTTCCATTCAAAACATCATGCAGAAAAATAACTTTTTACATTAGAAAGGTAAGTAGTTTCTTCAGCGTCAATAAGGACCTACACTAGATATTTGTTTGCTTCTACAAAAAGGCTTCACAATGGCAATGTTATGAAGGTACTCTTTTCGCATACCGTAAAACTGATGGAACCTGCCTGGCTGCAGCCCAAGTTGCTTAGGGAGAACATAAGCATAAGCACTGTGGAATTCAACATTTTCTTTCCGATTGAGATTAAAACAATACTTTCATCACCTCTTACATTTCCTTGTTGCCATTGTAATACTTGTCCCAGCAATGACAGTATCCTCATCAACCGAGAGATACACGTCTTTCTACTAAGGAATGAATTGACTACGTGCAACGTGGCGTTTGCCAACTTGATCTGAAATCAGCTTTTAGCGTGGTATATGTGGCATGGCCTTTGCAGTTTAGAATATCCGACGTGTAACACTGTTGTGTAAGCCAGTGGCGTATGGTGTAACATTGGAGCAGGCGTGCTACAACATTAGTTTTGCCGAAATTATCATTATATGCTAGGTACATGTTAACTAGTATCGTTTTATCTTTGAAAGGCTATCTCCGCAGCGAATCTATCCTTCTATCGTTCTCAGTAGCATAAATATCACATAATAGTGATATTTAAGAACCCTTGCTTTACTGAAGAAAAAACGCAAAATATATACTGAATTTTAAAGAAACATATAAAATATGGCATCATTCAAACATCCAAAATTTTCCTGTACTGCAAATCTATCCTTCTATCTTTCTCAATAAACTTGCTCCATGAGCAGTGCCTTCTCAATCAGGCGCGGATCCAGAGGGGGGGCATGCCCCCCAAACGTTAAAATTTCAAAGTTTCATATGGGCTTTACTGCTACGCCCTTGGCTGAGTGCCTGGGAGTACCTATATTTTTTCTAAATGCCCCCCCCCCAACTCAAACGCTGGGTCCGCCCCTGTTCTCAATAGATAGTAAACTTAGATTACTCATCCTGTCTTGCCCCTGAGTGGTCCAAGAAAATATCTACCGTAACCCCAGACATACTATGCAAATAAGCCCGAACTTTAAAGAAGATTGAAATTCAAAATGATACATGAGGATGAATGAGGAGTCAC
>JAAAKL020008534.1:0-15839 GCA_010016065.2 Carybdea cf. marsupialis auct. non (Linnaeus, 1758)
AGAAAAAGAGCAAATTTCGCTATTGATGAATGTAAAAAAATATTGTCAAAGAACACTTGGGTCAAAGGCTAATAGGAAAATAGATGATATGACATAATTTTAATATATTTTTGCAAAAAAGTTTTGAACGTTTCTTATACAAAAGTTAAGTTTAGTTCATAATACAAGATTGTCCTCTTTCTAATCTGTTTGACACTTTTAATATAAGCTAGCCCGAAGATGGACCATCAAGTTATGCAGTTCGAGAAACTCTACTGGTATATATCTGATGTTTTATCAGTAGCTAGCATGGTACAAAATAGCGAAGGCATTCGAAGAAACCCCCAAATTGACTGTGCGTGCACCAAGATTGTAAAAGTCTGAGCTATTACCATGTGGGGTGCGGGAATCATACCTCAAAAATTTTGAATATTTTACCTCCGAGGAGGCAAGTCAGGTTATCACCTGCCTATTATCACATTTTGCCCTGCAAACGTTAGCTTCCAATCTACGTTTTCATGAGACTTCTAAAGTAATAGAGCAGTGCATCCCCTCCTTCTTCTACCTCTAGGTAGGCCATTAACCAAATAGTATACATGCGTCATTGTAAAGTAAACACATCTCATTTTCACTATTAAAACTTTGAATAGGGAGCACCTGTTTATTATAATTTTGAGTTAATGTAGTTTTTCTTATCACACCACGTATTTGTAGCTTACCTTTTCATTTAATAACCAAAAAATGTTTCACATGACAATAAACAAGTTAACATAACAATCGATATGTTAAATTACAATAAAAATTTTAAATTTACAATAAAAATTTTAAATTTACAATAAAAATGTTAAAATTGCAATACAATTGTTAACAGAACAATAAATACGTTAATGTTATAATAAAAATGTTAACATAACAATAAAAATTTAAACATTACAATAGAAATGTAAAAAAACCCAATAAATATGGTAACCTAACAGTAAAAGTGTTGACATAACAATAGAAATGTTAACTTAACAATAGAAGTGTAAACAAAACAATAAGTATGTTAACATAACAATAAAAATGCTGACATAACAATGAAAATGTTAACATTACAAAAGAAATGTAATCAAAACAATAAATATGGTAACATAAAAATAATATGGTAACATAAAAAGAAATATGTTAACATTACAATAAAAACGTGAGCATAACAATTAAATTGTCAACATAACAATAAAAATGTTAACATAATAAATATGTTAACATTACAATAGAAATGTTAACATAACATTAAAATGTTAATATTACGATAAAATGTTAACATGACAATAAATATGTAAATATTACAATAAAAATGTAAACAAGAATAGAAATGTTAAAATAACATTAAAAATTTTAATATTACAATAAAATGTTAACATGACAATAAATATGTTAATATCACAATAAAAATGTAAACAAAACAGTAAATATGCTAACATAAAAATTAATATCTGAACATAACAACTATATTAAGTACAACTATTACTGTAGGTATATTGTATGAGGCGTAATACTTTTGTGACGTCATATCGAATCATTTGTTATAATTTCTCTAGTGAGTCCTATGGTAGAGTATAATTAGTTGATTAATCTATCTTATATTACATAAAACGAGCTTTCAAATTTTTTTCATCTCTAAAATGCTCTTACCTCAAGCCACCGAAATATCATAGATCTGGGAATGAGCAATTAATGGCTTTAATATATCCATCGTAGATATTTTCGAAACTATAACACTAAAAATTACAGGTGACTCTTTTCAACACTTTCCCCTTGATTTAATGTTACCTTAACAATGATTTGGATACCGCTAAAAGATTGTTATATTCATGCAGGCAAATAAATTGTGGCTAGATGCTAAGTAAGAATGCAATTAGCAAAACTTAAAACCAATGGGGAACTTGAATATCTGTCACCTTTCTCCGTACATTTGCAACACTTTGATCAAAGTAGAGAATAAACGTCGACTGAAGGCTTAAGTAGGCGCATAAAAGTATCAACTTGCTGAGGGATCTCTACTCCTTTCTTTGTTTCCTGCAGTTTGGTCTTTATTTTTGTTAAAGTTTGTGGCTTGCGATGAACAAAAGCGATTAACGACAGAACTAAACAAGTGCCACACGTATTGGAGTAGGGAACCCACAACAGCGCTGTTGCGACACTCAAAGCAAAGCCATCGAAGTAAAAGGCTGACCAAAACGATTAATTCACCTTTGTCGGAGATACATGTATTGTTTTAGAATTCTGCGAATGTCTTTAATCATCACGGGGTAGTCTAATTTCCGAGCAAGCTATATATGTGTGATTTTTTGGATCTCTGACTAATTCTATAGCCTTAAAGAGTCAATAACATATTAAAGATTTTGTCACAATCTTTCAGGTACACAAGTGTTATATGGATATGACTTGCTAAGAGTTCTGACGAAAGGGCAAAATAAATTTATAAAATTCATCAATGGATCTTGCACAGATTATTAAAGACCTGAGGTAAGAAATGATGTTTAATGTAAAGTGTTTTGCTATATCAGTTGCAGGGTTTATGAAGAGAAAAGGAAGTAATGACAACATGGGACATGCAATTAAGATCATTTTATTAAATTATTTCATTCAGAAGTGTTATGAACAAGGGAAAAAAACTTGCCAAGACTTTGTAGGTTGGCACGGTACATAAACAAGATTATTAATTTAGTGATGCCAAGCGATAATTTTATGAACCTGCTAAAAACATAGAGAGAGTAGATCGTGATTACATCTACGTGATTACATTAACTTCTCCTATCCAACAGCTTTATGTGTTAAGGATAATTTAATTAATATTGTGATAAATAAGATATGAAAAATTAGCGTATGTATTGTGTAGAGATAAAGAAGATAGATGGTGGTTACTATAGGAAAATTTTATGCTCCGAAAACTTTCTTAAATGTTTTAAATAGAAGAGAAAGCCACATTTCCAACATTTCTTGTTCAAGAACGTAGGAAATGCATGTAAGCATACCATGTTTAATGAATCAAAACCATTTATATCTAGGAACGTATTCTCCGAATACAGTTGCATTCTTACATTTGATAATCTTGTCAACCTTACATGGTCACGATAATTGATAATTTATGAACTGGCTTTACTAAATTTTTCTATTTTAACTATTAGTAGTTGGTGGTTTGAAGATGGCTTTGATGTGGAATAGTTACTTAAATTTTTTTTAAACTGTTTAAGTTTTAGTTAAGTTAAAATAAACAGCAACTTTAGGGGATGCGCTGTAGTGTTGTTAAGAATTCTTTAATATGCAGTACTTTGCGATACTGAGCTTGAATAAATGCCTGAATTTATTGGAAAGCCATCAGATCAAGTAATAATTCTGCATTTGTTAAACACAAACCATTAAGTATTATTTTGATATGTAAAATACGCAAGTTTCAGATACTTTCTTTCTTAGTTTAACTTTAATTTTTTTATTCTCCGTCTTCCTGAATCTTGTGACTTTTAAAATATTCGTTACCTTAAAATTTAAAACTTGTCGTTTCTCTGTATGCCTCGACCTTAATTTCTGGCCAAAAGGAGAGTGTGAGCAAATGGTTCATTGTATCAAATGATACTAATGAAGGGTAAAATATCCGTACAGTACAGGAAAACGAATGACATGCTCTGTTTGCTGCATTTTGACATGAAATTCAAAGGGAGCAGCGTAGGAGAAGTAGTTTGAATTGATTACGCAATAAACCATGGTTGCATAATAGTACCTTGAAATGAATTGAAAACTACAATCAGCCATGTTTTGGAGCCTTGATATTTTTTCAATCATTTTTAATTTATTCTCCGTCTTCCTGAATCTTGTGACTTTTAAAGTATTCGTTACTTTAAAGTTTAAAACTTGTCGTTCCTCTATATGCCTCGACCTTAATTTCTGGCCAAAAGGAGAGTGTAAGCAAATGGTTCATTGTATCAAATGATGCTAATGAAGGGTAAAATATACAGTACAGGAAAACGAATGACATGCTCTGTTTGCTGCATTTTGACATGAAATTCAAAGGGAGCGGCGTAGTAAAAGTATTTTGAATTGATTACGCAATAAACCATGGTTGCATAATAGTACCTTAAGATGAATTGAAAACTACAATCGGCCATCTTTTAAAGCCTTGATCTTTTATCGTTGCATAACTAAATGATTAATATAACAAAATGTGTATGAAAAGAGAGGATCGTTCAATTTTAGATTTGAGTCTCAATAAATGTACTTGTTTTAGGTAATTTTTCTTCACGGTGGTGTATTAGAAATCAGTGATGCCACGAGTAAAATTGCTGGATAAAGCAACCCATAACTGAAATGTTCATGACTACAACCTCGACAGTTTTCATTTTCTCCAAGAAGCTTCAGGATCAGAAACAAGAGTAACAGTGAACAATTTAAAAGAACTGTTTAAGTCAAGAAAGTATCTAGAGAGGTAACCCAAATTTTATCCAGACCAGTGAATTACGATTCACCAATAGCTGGAAAGCGCACTTTGGTAACAAAATAACCACCGATTGCGATTGTTGCTAGCACTGCATACTGTGCATCGCCTAAACCGTAGTTAAGTAGGGGTAACAATGTCTTGCACTGCTGTATATTTTCTAGCTTTGTATTTTGCAATGGAAGTTATAGATTAATATGACTATCTTGGTTTTGAGAGGGAGGTAGGGGTGACAGTTCGCACAGAGAACTTAAAGCGTGTGGAATTTTCGGAAAGCGAGTTTTCACTTTGTCGACTACTAAATTTACATCCCTTGCCATAACCATTCCTTACAACAATCATTATTCTCGCTGGCGCTTTTTTCCACAAAATATGCCCTATTTATGACTAGCAAAGCGTCAGCAATTTACTTGTACTGGTATTTTACAAAGGAGACTTTACTTGCAAAGTTAAATATGATGTACTAGTAGAGGCATAGTGCACGAAAGAATGATATTAAGAGTCATTCCATCTGCCATCAGCATCTGCCAGGTATGATGAGGACGATGTGAAATGCCAGAATGAAAACAGCTATTATCAACGTAATGTTTGAATATATTCTCTAGGAACATGCTGTGCATTTCAATAGTAAATAGAAGACTTCTAGAAAATATCTTACCAGGAAAAGACATTTGCTGTATTTTGTCGTTTTTGTGAATGCCTGGAAAAGAACAGTGAATTTAAATAAAATGATATTTCAAATGCAACAGCAACTTCTTGTCGTAAGAATGCATTATGTATGATAATAAAGTAAACTTGAATGAGATATTCTGAACCTAATAGCGCGTTTGAGCGCTTGTGATTCATGTAAATTCTAATTCAAGAAAATGCAAGAATCTATGTACACTTTCACAAACTTGGATTCAGGATCGAGGAGAGATGGTTTAGTTGTCTAAGGCCCTTCATGTGCACACAGAAAACCCTTCGGCCTGGTTCAGCCACTGATCTCTAAAAAGCACTGGATCGAGCATCTTCCGTCTGAAAGTGAGGTTAGTCGTTGGACGCCATTTCAGTCCCCATCAGACAAAGCTTATAAACAATGTTTCGCAACGTGGCGGACTTTCCCGCGCTATTTTAACTAATGGGGGCCAGTACTCGTGATTACACTTTTTCGTACTTTGAAAACAATAGGGAGCTCGATCCAGTCCTTTTTAGAGATCAGTGGCTTCAGCATGTTGCTGTTCATAGTCTATGGAGTGGCTCTCAATGTTCTAGGCTTCCAAATGAGGTTTCCGACGACTCATTGTGTTGACAGTTGGACAACGTACTAACCCGATACTTCAGTAGGTTTCAGTCTTGATGTGTCTTGATACACTACAAAAAATTCCCCAAAGCAGAAGATACCCCTCCCCCCAAACAAGTATAGTTTACAAGTAACTCTGCAAGGTAATACAAACTGCTAACAAGGCTAACTTAGATTCAAAATATCTAACGCCAGAAAAACTATTTTGTTTTACGATTACTTCCATCACTTAAACCTGACCCAGATGGTGTTTATAGCCCTGATTGATAATTAGCGGTCAGTGCTGTATGATCACTTCATTTTGTATAAAACAACTCTTACCCGTTAGGAAATGGGAAAACTTGTATACAGGATGCAAAAGTACTAAATTGCTGTTCATTTATATGATTTTCACTGTTTTCTTCGTGTAATACACCAATGTCAAATCTATACCCTTATGTTAGAAAGTGGTTTATAATTAGATTAATTGGTTTTAACATCGTCAATGTGGTTCAGTGTAAACCGTTGATCATTTTGTGCGCATGTTTATGATGGAGTGTTAACTGTACAATACTAAACTTTTTATAGAAAGCAGGACAATAAAAAACTTTCTGATCATTTTGTTATTTCAATATTTGGTATCCACATGGCATTATTCTTGTCATGTATCTAAGGGTTGATACGAAATATTGATGCGACATTAAAGGTAAACTTTTAGCTATTCCATCTGTTGTGAAACATATTGCCCAATTTCATAACCATGGACTCCTAAATAATAACAATTATTTAGGAGTCCATGTTTCATACCCAACACCTTTTATTTCGTCTAACTCATTTCCTTGGCAAATAATTCAAAAAGATAAAACAGAGCAACGTTTTCCCTAACTACGCTACTAACGTACTATAGCTATGATTTGCATCGCGTATATTATTCGTGAGTTTGGGGTTTAGTGGTTTACTGCTATTATAGAAGCTGGCAAGGGAAGAAAAAGGAGGGATGGACTATCATGCTGCTAAAACAAGAAAGGCCAAGGAGGTGGTAACCCTTAGTAAAAAATTATGGTTTCGTGATAAGCGGTTTAGATTAAACTAAGAGAGTGATCTACGAGAGCAACATTATGAGATGGGTAGCTAGTCACTTCAGGGCTTAAATGATTACGTAAACAAGTATGGAGAAGCATTTATAGTATTTTTACTTCTACAATACATACCTGCGTGCTCCCTTGATAGCTCTCCTGAAGCAGTTACGTTAGTGCTATTTGTGTTACTATGAACCTAAAAACAGCAGAATTTAATTTAAGGGTGCGTCATAAGCCAAGAGATAAGTCAGTGAACAGATGTAAATGAACTTGAAGGGCAAGAAGGTCAAATGGATGATGATATTTTTTGATGATATATTGATATAAAATGATATTTTTCAAGTATATGCGTGGTTATAGTTCATGAATAAGTATGCAATGAAATATATAGTCATAGTTAATGCTGATATATAACGAACTCATTGTGAAAGTACACTCTTCCTTGTATGTCAGGGCTTTGGATGCAGGGAAAGCAGAACATTCGATGGAGTTCTAGGGCGTAGACAGCACGTTCAGATAGGGGAAGAGAGGGGGAAGTCGCTCAGTTAAAATTGAGCTATTTTAAGTGTTTAGTATACATTAATATAAAGATTTGTATGGTGGCGTTTCGTAAACGCTAAGGGGGTAGGGCACGCGTTCCACGGCCAACAAGATAGTTACACCATTGGCAGGGCAAACGGAGCAAAAAGACGACTGATTGGAATCTGAAGTAAACTATTCTAGTATTTTGAGATGCATATCTTGATCGGGTACATGATAGTTCTACGCCTTTCATGCCAGTTATCCAAAACTTATCAGAAAAGGGTTGGGGTTGGGGGGTTGGGGGGTTGGGGATGGGGGGTTAAAAAACAAGAAATACATATTTCATTGTATAACTTGTTGAATGGGAACTGCGTCCTAAAACATCTTCCCCTAAACCATCTTCTCCTAAACCATCTTCTCCTACTGATGTCATCAATGCCATTTCATCAAAGACGTTCCTACGTTGGGGAAAATAAATATTCTTGTTAAAGCCAGTAAACAATAATAAGTAGTATCAACCTTGTTGTCAAGAGTACTGAAAACACAAATTACGGCATTTTGAGATAAATCTGTCTTGATTACTACTGATAGTGCCGTGACTTACCCCATATTCATATTGTTTAGGACCCGCATGTGATGGTGATAACAATGCAAAACAACCCTCTAGTTCCTTGCCTGATTGCCTAATTGATTTGTTATTGGATTTCTCTTCTCAAGTCTTGTATCTAATAACTTGTCATGGTTTTATCGCATTTAAAAAGTGAGAGAATACAGCCCTTTGCTGAGAGCTTTACGTTTACTGCTGTTGCTGTTAAGGATCGATGAAGTGGCTGACACCAGGGGTGAAGATCAGAAGGCATTTAATGTCAGCATGGAGACGTAGTTTTTAACTGATGCGTTAGTTATT
This sequence comes from Carybdea cf. marsupialis auct. non (Linnaeus, 1758), assembly GCA_010016065.2. NCBI lineage: Eukaryota > Metazoa > Cnidaria > Cubozoa > Carybdeida > Carybdeidae > Carybdea > Carybdea cf. marsupialis auct. non (Linnaeus, 1758). Next base: position 8,220 of record JAAAKL020008534.1, read on the forward strand.
TAAAATGAGCTTACGAAAAACTCTATCATCATGAGTTAAATTCTTCATTTTTCTTAATTCTACATCTAAAGTGTTTTACTCCAATCCTTGGAAATGGTGTCGAAGGGAAATTGCCACTTAAGAGTTGGAAAGGTGTCGTTCTGCTTTAGAGCGGCACTCCCTAGCCAAATACTCTGCATTTGCAGGCTGGAGACAGGAACAAACTTACTTGGTTTTAATAGCATATTATTTGATCGCAAAGAATTAAAACTGGATAGAAGAAGTGAAGTCAATTTTAAACTCTTTATATCTAATTACAAACTCCGTCTTTTTGCCTTGAAGTAGGAAGCCAAAAAAAATGGCACGGAAGGTTTTACTCAACTACTCTGTACCCTAGATAAAGAGATAATATATAAAGCTAAAGAAGGAGAATTGTGTAATATTGCAAAACCAATAGCTACACACCAACATGAACATTTAAACGTTGTAAAGGTCGCCTGTACGTGCAATGGCCTGTGGTAACCAATCGGCTAAATGTGATTCTAAAGAGATAAGGTGCGATAGGCTACAGGAATTTCCAGGTTTGCGTTTCCATATGGATGTAGAATGTAGGGGTCGAGCAAGAAGCACAAGTGAATAGCGATTGCATAACAGCTTTATTGGCCGAAAGTCTTATAGGTCTGCTGTGATACTGTAGAGGGTTGCCATTCTTTAAGCAGGGTTTTAAGCGACCCGCTAGAAACGTTCACATATCAGGGCTGAATACTTTCAGAAATACAATATGCCTTCTTAAGAGCATAAACAGAGTAGGAAAATACGTTTCAAGGGAACATAAGGGTAGCATCCAGGATAATAAGGGGTAGTAATACTCCAGCCGGTTTAATACGCTTGTCTACCCATTCGAAAGGCAAGACAACTTTTGATAAATGTCGAGCAAAATTGAGCAAAACTCTCCCTCCTTTATAAGTTTGATGAACAATTCACTTTCTTAAAAGGGAATTTACAGAGATTTCTTTGTTTTTGCTTAGCATTTTCTTAGTCGGCTATGTTTCTACAGACAACTTTAATCAGTAACAAATAATTCCTGCAATATTAATTTGGGCCTTGAACCATGGCATTTGAGCTAAAAACTCGATAACTTTTACGTTTCTCTCCGAAAAACGTACCCGTAGCTTTGGAGGTTGCATTGATGATTGTTATATAAATAAGAGGTTAGGAATTACTTTGGCTACCCAACGGCAGCCAATCTCCTCTTGCCCGGGAATAAAGTAGATCAATCAAAGACAGCCATATCTAATTGATAATTTCTACACGGCAAGAAAATGTGTTTGTATTGGAGGATGTTGTTTGTCATTCCTACTATGGTAAATATTTAATGTAAAACAAATAAAACTAAGTAAAATCGAACCTGTATGCTCTCATTTATGCATAATGTTGGGGAAATTATTAACTTTCTCACTTTTGTCCGCTAGCCGCTAAGGAATGCCGCTTGAAGGCAAGACGGCTACAAAGTCAAACTGATCAGGCCTCAGCTTTATGTACTTTAAAGTTTTCTATCACAATGATGCAATATGTCATAACCTTTCAAATATGATCCTTTAAAAGACAAAAAAAATAATATCTACCACGTTAACGTGTTCACTAGATATAGAAGCGTATATTGTTTCAATAAATTGCGTCATCCATCACTCCAAGAATGATTTTACCGTATTGATTTTACCTGCTTCATCTAGCTTTAAATCAATTTACTGTGCTGCCACTAGCAGGCTAATTTAATTTATAAAAATGTTCCAGTGAAAGGAGTCATTTGTGGACTATTCCTGAACGGCCAAAGATAATGTTTCCTAAACGACTACTCCCTTGATTGAGGGTTAAGAATGCCTATCGCGTGATACATGAACTGGCATGAAAGAACGACAGCTGTTACTGAAAAGCTTCTTTTCTCTGTAATTTCCATCATTTATTTTTTACACAAGTCTCTTCCATAGTGCAGACAATTTTTTGTACGTTAGGGCTTACAGTACCGTTGATCTCACATGGCATAGAAGTTATTTTAAAACTGTCACTATTTTCGGTGGCATTTATGTGTCCTCGGCTGATTCTGATCTTCATACCGTCTTTCTAGAATGTTTATAGCTTTTCCCACCTTTTTAGTGTCGTATTTAACGCAAGAATTGAAATGCGTTGCTTTGTCATTTGGTGTACAAAGGTACTAATGAAGTGACGTTCATTCCAGTAGCATGCTCTATGTCTCAATTTGTTGCTACACTTTATCATATCGCAACACGAATCCTTTAGAATGAGCCACGGAGAACATTTATCGCACAGCTGTAGTACTGCGTACCATCTTAAATATAACCTTTTGCAGCCTGGCAACAAGACAATATAATCAGGACCGTCGAGAGGGTGGTAGGCGGGGTTCGAGGTCCTGGGTAGGGATCCGAACGGGCCCGCAAAAATTTTATTCTAAGAGAAAACAGCCTTAGCCTTTCCCCCAGAAACCTACTGGGGCCCAGTGCTATGAAACACCCCGGGGCCCGCGCTGGCTCTCGACGGCCCTGATGGGCATACGCAAAGGCATTCATTGAGATACTATAGCCCCATCCTAGATAATAGTAGAGTTTTTCACCAAATTGATACTTATGTGGATTGATCTGTTGAGAAAATTTACAGATGGTGATGAAAGAAATAGTTATTTGAAAGTTCATCCTCTGACATTTACATGAAGTCTTTACGCATGCGCAAAATATCTTAAAACAGTCCTATTGCGGATTAATACTTCAAAGATATGACATAAGATGACACAAAAATAAGACGATGAAGTCTCTATTCACTACAGTTATGCCTAAACTGTTGGATTATTAAATGTACCAGCTCTCCATCTCCATCACAAATTTCTCTTTTGTGTTATTGATACAAGGGCTCTATTTGGGTTATAGGAATACCCAATTTAAGGCGATGGCTTAGTTTATAGTGAAACGGTATACGTGATGTTTCTATGAAGAAATCTACACACTTTAACACCGCTATTAAGTACCGCTAAGTCTTAAACCAGCATTAATTGTGTACGTGAATGAATCCATGATAGTCTAAACTTTTCATATATGCAAGGCTTGTTGGGCAACCGTGTAGTCTTACTGACTACCGCAAGGCGATCCATCTATCAGAGCCGCTTATGTAGTTTGGGTACAGGCAGATCATACCGGCTTTGTGGCAGAGAACAACGACTGAGAGGAAGCAAGGTGTAAAATTTGCGTTATATTTTTAGTCTCTTAGTTATTACTTGAAGAGAAATCTTTTGTTTATCTTTGTACGTGACAAGTTAATCCCTTTAAGTAAGGAAACAAGTCAGCCTAAATGTAAAGAGGGTCATCTGAATAAAACGAAAAAATGTATATACATAGATCGTATTAAAGAAGCAGTAACTTAAGCCTACAGGAATTATTTTCACAAAGGCAAAGGTGTAGCCGATTATCAACGAAGTGCCGTGCAGCACAACTTTTCGCTGCTATTTGATACCTTCTCGCACGCGTAGCTCAAGAAAAGTGAAAATTTTTTTCACCGATACCGAAAATTTGAATGCTTGACAGCTTCCAATAATATTTCAAGTTCAAAGAATTGGGTTCTATTGGGTTCTGGCTGCAAATAGCAAATAAGATTATAACCTAATTTATAATGGTCCGCGGGTGATATGCTTCTTCGTAAGTTATTGCTTAGTATTATTCGTTGCCAACATACTGTTCTTTTTCTCACCAGAAGTTAAAAAATCATACAAAACCATGGAATGGCCATGTTACTTATACAGTTACTGACGCTTCAATCAAATTGCGAAGGGAATTAAGAGAACGTTCGAGTTGCGTAAAGTTGCATAAAATTGCATAAAGGTCCTAAGCTAAGCGAATTTACATTTTTCAAAGAATGAGACATTTCTTTTGTACACATAATGGAATTCCAAAAACTATTTTGAAGCTCTTAAAAATACGCAGTTGAAAAGTTATAACACGACGTTATAAATTATCAAAACAAAATTCACATGAACTTCAGCTTCTGAGGAATTATTCAATGATCTGCTATCACCTTAGAGTTGAAGCTGCTCCAATATTTTTGCTACTAGCTTAAACATCGCATCTTCGTGCTCTTCATCAAACATAATGTATGTCGTTCTTGTATGTATTGCGGAAGAAATTAAGAAATTAAATTGAGATTTAATGAACTGATGACGAAACTGCTTGGATTCATGGGATATGTCGGTGAAGTTAGGGTCATAGAGAAAAACTCCCTGCTGTGATTTACTGAGGGGAGAAGAGCAGGAGGTAGACAGATATTGAAGTATATTGATAGAATCAATGGAGTGATAGGATGCGAAAATGTCTAAGAAGGGATAAATACTTCATTCCGGTCAATGTTGTGCAATAGCAATGTAAAACAGTGCAAATGATATCTGTGTTTCTGATAATGTTTGTCGGTAAATTAATCAATTGTTGAATTGTGCATGTGGTATAAGTGGGAATAGGAAGCTTTGATTGCTTACGTCAACGTCAGTGTCAAAGTAATCCATCTTCAATATGTCGATAAAACTACAGATTATAATTGAAGAGCTAACTTGTTGGAGACCATCTTAGGTCTTAACTCTTGGTGTACTGTCCACCGATTTAAAAATAACTACTTTTGCAACTGGGCATACTCTAATCCCACCTAGCCATACCCCTCCTCAAAATGCCTCTTCCTTTGTCGCCACCTTGTACAAGCATGTTTTGCATTACATTATTAACTGAAAACTTTCTGCATCAAGTATCAAATATAGCCAAACTACTTTGAGAGTATAATTATTCAACAGCACTCTTGTGAACAGTCAAGCTCATCCACTTTTCTTGTAGTTTGATGCTTAGGAAAACCTGCATTTATCTATCCTTACTTGATAAATAATATCATGATGGAACGATTACTGGCAAAGCTGTCCCACCATACATCTTATGTGCTTTCATAATTTTGACCGAGGATTACATTGCGTTTACGGCTTTTGTTGGTACTGGAGGCCAAATGCAATGCTGATACACGCATAAGCTATCTTTAATTGGAATTCAGAATTGCATAAGAAACGAAAGCAGCGGTCATTTCTTTGCCTTTCAATCAGACTCATACCGCAAGTTGACCTGCAAATGGCTTATGCAAAGAGGAATTGCATAGCGGTACATTGATTTGAATTATCATCATTCGCTTTCTGCGCCTATAGAATATCTTTCATCAACATGAGATCATTACGTCTACACAGTATAATCCTTAACTGTCAATTTCATTGAATTTTAATACTTTTTTATTGAATTACTTTTTTAATATCTATATAACCATTTAATTTCTCTTGTTAATATCTTCATAGATGAATGCCCTTGCAAAGAACTATAATGATGATTATCATGATTATAATATTAATGATAATTTTGTATACAAATTTGAGTACAGCATATTCATTCTGTACCGTCACCCATTGCAAAGGTGACAGTAAGATTTTGTAGCACTTCTCTATCTCAAATTTTACAAACCAGAATTCGTGTATTCATTCTAAGACAGGCCTATTTTTTAAAATGGGTAAAATACATAAGCTAGGCTTATGTACTGGCTCTTTTGATCCCAATACCGAGCCATATAACTAAATACAAGACATAGAGTTTCAGGAAGCCCTATTTCTTATGAATCGTAGTTCCTGCCAAAATTTAAAACCACTGTGAAAGTAAAGGTAAAACATCACCAAAATAATGCTCAAAAGGTCCAGTCTTTGGTAAAAACTTTCTGTCTTACAATTTTCTGTCTTACAACGCTTTCAAAAGGTACGGTATTGTGATTTGTAGCTGTTAAAGCTTGCTCGACATTGAGTCGTGGTGCTACCTATATATTTAAAGGTACATGATGCGTAGTGTAAGAAGAAGATCACTTTCCTAGAAATTCAAGGAAGTATTGCTCTTTTTGCTCTTTACGAAAAGTTGATGAATACCATGAAAACCTCAATCAATCTGCTATCGTTGACAGGAGGTTGTGATCCAAAGAAATCTGGTTTTCATCAACACACAAGATTGGGTTTCATTAGTAAAAGTCTTTCAATTTTTTTTATGGAAGGTCTTTAACTCACGGACCAATATCCGAAGAGCAGGAAAAGACAACTGTAAAATGTACAACGTTACGTCTTCCTCAGACTTCTTCAAGTCCATCAACCTGATTTCAGTGACCCTGGAGTCTGAAGAAGATGAAACATTGCCAATATTACAGCTGTTCTTTTCCTCCTCTCTTCAGTCTTTCCGTTTTCTGAATCGAGAGTTTTTTATCATGCTACACTAACAACTAACAACAGTGCCTTCTGTATGATTATTAGCAAGTGCGCTATACTTCATATCAGTTACAGATGACCAATTTTAAAGAGTTATGTACATGAACCAAGATAAGCAGTCATCAACAGTGGAGGTACTGAACAAAGATAGAGACTTAGAAAGGAAGTAAATTTCAGACTGAGAATAAACCCAAGTGATACCAAGTAGAAACAAAGCCTTATTGCACAGGTCCTGACAAAACCTTCAAATCACACCTACAAATTGGTCATTCGCCAAACGCATTGATAAAATTAAATCTGCATGGTGGTAGAACATGCTTTTATAAATTATATTGGCAATGTATGTTCCATGGGTTGCTCTTCTTTCAATATATTTATGCTCGAAAATTCTTTTAAAATTGCGAGTACATACAGAGTGGGTTCTTTGTAAATCTAGGGTGTAACGTCCGTTCTTCGACGGTTCAGGATTCGGTCTTGCAGACCACTGAGCTCTTTTCCTGTTTATAGGTACCACTTTATTTTAAAATATAAATTAAGCAATCGTAGCTTTTTGCTTGTCGGGCAATAACTAGTAAAACCGGATCATCTACAAATTGCTCAAAGGGTACGCCTCGCTAAGGACCTTCCTTTTCCTAGCGGAGAATGTTTCGATATTGAAAACCAGTTCACCTGCTTCAGTCAACTGAAACGATGGAACTGATTCCTTTTTTCTCATTCCCCAACCAAAAAGGCGAGAATTAAGTTTGTTAAAACAGCAGGTTAGTAATTAGTAGATCCATTTTTGAAGTGATTGTATTATTCATTTTTCATGTTACAGCGGTAATTCATAGGCAAAAACCGGGATATCTTTTCCAGATAACCACAATGAAGAGACAAGCAGTGCATTTACAGCACGACTGTGATATTCCTATTTTAAGCGGCAGAAAATAGAAACCGCTTCTCTTATCAAGCATCTAAATGTCTAGCAATAGTAGCACAAAACCTACGAGGTACCACTGGCAATTTCATTGATTTATTTGCAAAGTTAGCTGATTTAACGTATGGACGGTGAGAAAGACTATTGTTATTTACTCAAGAGTATTTGGTCCTCGCCTCACTTGTATACAGAATAATCGTCGTTAAAAGCAAGCTGTGTGCAATCCACACTTTGAATAAAGCGACGTGCATTACACGCTTGAGCTTCTCCCAGTTGTTTAGATCAAAATCCATGCCCGGAAATGATCATGATTCTGTCTCGTTCACATCAAATGCTCGATATATCAATGAAAACGAGATTGAAATGGGGGGGGGGGGGGGGGGGGTGGGTTTTGGGCAAAATAGTT
>JAAAKL020008535.1:0-15837 GCA_010016065.2 Carybdea cf. marsupialis auct. non (Linnaeus, 1758)
TTTTTATAAATTTAAATTGTCCAAAAAAATTCTTTCAGAGGCGGAATCCAAAAGGTGTCAATGGGGGAAGGAAAAGGAAATTTTGGGGCCCTTTTATAATTCCTTATTAAGAAATAAAAATGAAATAATTTTAATACAGGAATGGAGATTGTGATCAGCGAGTTGATTTACCGTTTCCAAGGTAAAGGCACTGATATGATTTGCACCTTGGGTTCAGTTTTTCTGGAAGAAGACGTAGAGGCTATACAGTTTACTACTGTGTCTAATTTTTCGGTTTGGATTATGAAATTCTTCAAAGTGAACATTGTCTTTTCAGAAAATTCCTTGAGAATCATCCGCCAGTGACAGTTAAAACTGCATCTGATTTGGTCAAAGTTATCTTTGACCATCCATTTGCCAAGCTAAATCCTCTTTTCGGATTGATGACTATGATATTTGCACGTTCTTTCAGCACTTTAAGAAGACTCAAAACATACCTCGGTAGCATCATGGGACAGGACAGAATGAGCAGCTTTGCTGTTCTACACATTGAGAGAAGTTATATAAATTGTGTACTTGTAGAATCAATGGATTCAATAATTGATGTATTTGGAACAAGGAATAACTGATTCCTTCTTTTTTGAAACTTGCTTTGGACTTGGTTCTTGCTCTGTTGTATTTGCACATTCCCGTGGTTTAAACTTCATTAAGGCAAAGTCCTTAATGGGGCAGAGATAGAGGGGTAAACTGCCGGCCCTCAAGGGAAAATGTAAACTAGGCCTACAGTTATTTGATAAAAGTTTCCAAATCGCCTTTTTGATGTGCGAATGAAATTTATTTTGAAAATGAACATGCAAGCAGTCGCATGCACAAACAATTAATGCAAGGGTCAGTGACTTAACCCCTTACGATACAGGGTGACTTAACTTATAGTCTGTTTTAAAGCAAAGAGAGCAACACAATATGATCACAGTTAGCATTGTTTTCAATCATTTACAGAGTTGTGTCCGTTGTCAATTTTTTCTTTTCATTCTGAAGCTAAGAAAGATATTAATTGGTTACTAGCCATGCAAAGATGAAGACACGAAGTATTTTAGTTTGGAAAAAAAATGGTTTGAATTTTCGCATTTTAAAGCCAAGAAGACCATTAAATGGCTATCTAGCGTAAAAATCTTTATAAATACTGACCCACGCCAGATATGTTTTAGGTTTTTTTAGAAACGAAAGTTTGTTCACTGGGGGTGTCTTTCATTGCCATAGCATCATGGAATTTTTTTCCAATTCAAAGTGTTGGTAGTTTACCCTCCCCCCTTGGATTCAACTGTCTGCAGAGCCGTCGATTCATGTCCCAATAATTTTTGGGCAAAGGAGTATTTTTTTCAGGAAAATAATCCTTAGCACCCCACTCCCTAATATTTTTCCTCCTTTGTGCCAATGATTTCTGCACGTTCTTGGTGACATGTTTTCATGATGTTAATGCATCATTCTTGTGAGGTGGTTGCCTCTGATAGCAGTAGATATTGTCTTTCTTTCTCCTGATATTTGATTTTATATTCTGAAACTTTATGTTTCTTGACATTGTACTCTCTGGATTTGGTTTTTTCTGGCATTTTTCACAGCCAATTGATCTTATATTCCTCCATAACTAGTCTGTAATCAGAGAAGCTGGTAATTCCTTTTTATGCTCTTGAGGCATTTATGAATACTTTGTGGTAATTGCTTACAAGGATTTGATCAAACCAATTTAGACCTTGTTCCATATTCTTGGTCAGGGCATTCCTTTGTTGTCCTGTTGGCATGTTCGTGTTGAAAGAAGGTACTTGTTAGAATCAGTTTTTGCTTGATGCAAATTCTGATACATACCCCTGATTATCATTTAATTTTCCTTTCCCAAGACTTCTCATATTGTCTTGGTGACATTTGAATCTGCTCCCCATGTTAATGTTGACCCTCCTATGATCAGGATCCAAATATTCCTTACTCCTTGGACTGTACTCTCTAGATATTTATTTCTCTTATCTTAGGGTTGCTTTCACTAGTTGATGGTGTTCGATTACCTGCTGATATAATTTTGTGTTTTCTAACTGTTATCTTAAGTGTTACCATACACTTTCTTTTTTTTCACTGGTTTGAATTCTAAGTTCAAATGTTTTTTATAATTCATACTCGTAATGACTGAAGAGGTGGCTCAGACAAGAACCTATTAGTAATACTCTGTATACCTTGTATACTGTAGCAACTGATATAAATGTACATGACCACACTGTAAGAATGTGGTACAATAATTAGGCTATGGCACTGTGATCTAGAAGCCCATTAGATGGATTGTGCTTGGCTCAGACTTGTCACACCTGTGTCACACTGAGTACACTTGAAGATTATGTGAAGATTGCAAGTGACTGTTGACTAGTCTGCCACTTTCACTCAAAGTAGACCAAGTAGATTGGTTTTCTAATTGAACAGTTCAGCAGTCATATGTCAATATTGGCAAGAGAGTCCAATACTGTATGGTCATTAAAAATTATATTTGAAAAAACATATTATGAATAATTTATGAAAACTGTGATTGAAGGTACAGAAAAATTACGTAGGGATTATGCTGTATTTTACTGTACATTGTCTTTGTTGTTAAATACTTGAGCATTGCTTGGAGCATTCAACATGCTTCATTTATGAGAACAAGCATATTTGCAGTAGTTCACCATTGACAAGAGAAGCTTTACTCTTCAATTGATGTTTTGTCTCACTGAAGTAAATTGGGCTACATTTTCCAAAATTTGATTAGTTTGGATGTTTAGGACATTGTCAAAATAAGATTAAAAACAATCTTTCTTTGTCCTGAGATATGGCAGTAAGATCAAGGTAACTTCCTGAAGAGACCTAGCAGAATGCTCTAGGAGGAGGTGTTACTTGTTCATTATACAGTAAATGGCATATATTGGAGTTTATTTTCAATACAATTTTCAAGAATGTTTATGTCCTTTGGAAGCTCCATATATTCAATATGGGTATTCAGTTCATGTGTCTAATCTGGATAGAAATATTGGTTCCATAATTGCTTCTAGTATATAAATTTTGTAACTTTGTTTAGGTGTGAACACCAAGTTGATTGCAGGCTCTGTCCCAGAGATTTGCAAGTTTCCAAGTTTCCCCAGGAATTGATTGGCAAGAAATATATATATTTGATATGGACTGACTTAAGTGACATTCAAATTTGATGCTTCTTGGACTATTAACGTCTTAATTCTGTTAAAACTTTATTTGAAATTTTCCGTGCATTACATGGCTTAGAAGTAGAATATGTATTCCAGGCATCTGATATTTTGATACTAATTTCATAATAATTTGCTCTTGGTGATTTGTCTTTCTTTTTTTTCTGGAAAAATTTATATTAAAAGTTGAATTTATGAATTTTATTTATTTATTTCCTATCAGTCACCTACCCTTTCAATGTTGGTAGTTGTATTATTTTCCCTTGACAGGCTATTGATGCATGGATGTGTTTCTTTCAACAGGGTATCTCCATTCAGCCTTTACATTTGGACTTGAAAGCCATGTAGCTCAGTCAAATCTTAGTGGCTCTTTAGTGCCACCAGGGGCATTGGTTAACATATTGCAGAAAGGTGTCCAGTATATTGAAGCAGAACTTTGTATCAAAGATGTAAGTTCCTTATTTAGCATTTATGGTATTAATGCTTATCTTCAACTGTGACATTTCTGGGAAGGTGGGAACAGGACTCTTTTATTTTATGAACTGAGTTACCCAAATTTCAAACGGCTTAATGTGCAATTTTTAATTGCATAATTTAATGTACACATCTCTTTAATTTGAAAATGAGTAGTGAACAGGTTGCTGTAGGCCACTTTAAGGACTCATCATCATCATGCCGTTTATACTCCTTGTTTCCCCTGTCCAGGGGGTTAGAGGGTCATATGGCTGCTCTCAGTCATGCCATACATTCTAGTCCTGTGCCACAGAGGTGCTGAGGTTGCAGACCTGGAGATCTTCATTTATGTTGATATTCAAAATTTTATTTAATGTTTGTTTGGGCATTAAAAAGGGAAATATAATTTATTTTCAGATTAAATGTTCATATTTTGACTAACACTCCTGCAATCAGGAAAGGCTGGAAATAAATTCTGAAAATGAAAAGAAATGCTAAGCAAATTTCCCATAATCCACACAGAAATTATTTGAAACGTATCAAATATCTAAGGTTAAGACAAATAATAGGCTTCATTTAGAAGAGATGAACTGAGAAAATCAGAAGGAAGTGCTTAGAATGCTTGCTCCTGCTAATGAATCTATTTATCATACAAATTATTAAATTGGGTGTTTCATTGTGGTATATGACCCTGTTAGTAGATGATAATTTATTACCCAAAGCTATGTTATTCAACAACCATGTTCTGGATAAACTAAAATCTTTTATTTTTTCAGCAAGAAATGCATGTAGCATTTTCATTTGGTTGCAGTAAGCTGGAGAATGATGGAATTTGTTTTCAGCTAATACTTAAGAGCTTGTTTGAACCTGTTTGAACTTCTATCCTTCATCCTGCTTCCATTTGTATATTTTAGTTATTGCCAGAGCCATCTTTTCATCTAGTTGAAAGAGTGGATCACTTGTTGGTGACCTTGTCAACACTGACCTAGTATCTGCTTACCATTTGCTTATTTTAGTTATTGTCTAGCCATCTTTTAATCTATTTGATAGAATGGATCACTTGTTGATGACCTTGATAGCATTGAACCAGTGCCACTCATTGATGCAGTTATACCAGAAGCTCTAGCAGCAAGAGCAGCAACAATTTTACGTACTGTAGCACACACGTCAGAAAATGCCAAAAATATCCTGGCAACAAATGAGATTGATGCAAATGGACCGGTATCAAATGATAGTGATGTATTACTCCATGGACATGATGGAGAGGTAAGATGCTGCATTTATGGTTTATGGCCATTTGGCCCTGTGCAAGTAGTGCCCCCTGTCAAGGACTTTGATCTGCAATGAAAAATCCTCTTTCCATTGACATAAATAGCGGGCTTTCACATGTTTCTCAACACTACTTTTAATAGCTTCCTACCATGCCTCTCTTAAACTTGCCTACATGTTGTTCCAACTTGACTGTGGCTTGATAAACAGTGTGTACTTTAAGTTTAGGGAACAACAGTGCCTCACAGTTAGCCATACCATATATTTTAAGTTGATTGTAGAAGGGTTAAATTTTTATAAGTGCTTTATTTTATGGATACAAGCATTTAATAAAAAATAATCTGGGCATTTAACTTAGGGTTTGAAAATGAAACACAAGTTGCAGATGCTATGGAAACTGTTAAACTCAAGAATAAAGGAGGGAAGATTAAATAGATCACATAGTACTTAAATGTATATGGTTTTGATTGAAGTATGTTAATTGATTTTCCCTTCTCTATAAATTGTATTGACAGGCTGTGAGTAAAGCAAACCCAATATGTAACTTAATACTTACAAATTTCCCCTCAGTCTTTACAGAAACATGTTATTTGCATGCGAAGAAAGTTTGAGTAGCTTGCAATAACAAGTGATCTGATTTCACTTTATAAGTAAATACTAAATGTTAAATTTGCATTCTCTACTTCTTTATACAGTACTAAAATGATGCAGGGGGGTGGGGGGTAGGAATAACATGTTATTTTATTGCAAAAGATTATTGATGGTAATGCCATTAGCATCTGGTGCATAGTAGCAGTATCACATTTAGTCTTAGCACAATCTCTTAAAACTTGTAAATTTAGTTGGCTGCAAAAAGAGTGTTCAAGATATTGATATCCTCTGGAGTAAGAATCATGGTGAAATTGGTGCTCAGAATCCACTTTCGTAATTCCAATGGACTAGAAAGCTATGATACCTTCTCTTGCATGGAGAATACTCAATGCAAATACTTACTTATGATTATTCACACAAATGATCAAGCACAGTTAATGCATGCTCAACATTTCAGATAAGGTATTGAATTAAAACTATTTGTTTTTAATAGTTCTTTGCTCAATGTTGTAGGTATTTAGCTGTGCATGGAATCCATCATCCAGGATTTTAGCAACTGGGTAAGCTTTTCTTATGCGCTTACATCTGAACATAGTAAATTTATTTTGTGTATGTCCATTTAAGATTCATTCTCTGTGCATATGGATGTATGGTTACCCCCCCCCCCCCCCCAAATAACCATCAGTTAAGGGCCCAATTTAAAAACAGTGGGTCATTGTTGAAGGCAGTGAATGTACACAAGGATTTCTAAAGTGGGTTTCAGCCCAAGTGGAAGGATTATGTGAGTATGGGGGTCCTATGGACGTTTTACAGTTAATTAGTTGCCCTGTGCTATACTTTTTAAAAGTCAACCAATCAGATTGTTGCATGGTTTTGTTAAGGGGGTGTATGGTCCGATGATACACCCTGCATATGCCATTGCTACGAGGGGTATGTTAATATGAGTTAATATAGTTGCAGTTGGATAACAGACATCTAGTTAAATATCAATGAGTCCCCAGAAGATTCTTGACAAAAAAGCAAATGAAAGTTTCAAGTTGCAATAACAAATTTTAACAATGCTGAAATTGTACAATTCTGTTGAATCTTTAAATATTGTCCACACTGGAGGCATCCTTTTTGAAACGTGGGCATTTGTCCCCTGGAAAAAATGCATATGTAAAGGGGATTTGTTTGAAAAGATACAGAACATGTATATTCTGATATAAATATGTGTTTACCATCTTTCTGTCTTACAGAGCTGCAGATGGTACAGCGAGGTTATGGGCAATATCAGAACAAATGGATCCCAAGTCAAGTGTGGATCCAATAACACTTGATCACCAAATTTTAAATTCGGAAAATCATAAGCCTACATCAAAAGATGTTACTGCACTGGATTGGAATGTAAGTTTTGTATGTATGTAGTTAACTGGAGATTATTGGTGTTGATTTCTATTTAGGTCAATAATCATTCAATGTTAGACAACGATATTAGACAATTCGGAATGTGTGAAATGCTAGAACAGTTAGAGATGTACTTTCCTAGAAGGATTTTTTAACCATAGATGTACTTTCCTAGAATCAAATTGGGGTTAGGGGTTAGGGTACTATTATCTAGTCTCACAAAAGGACTCTAGCAAAGTGCATCTTCACAAGAATATTTCTGTAATACTATAACTTGGTAATCCTAAATTAGAACATCTCTAAAATTCTAGCATTTCATAGCATCCCTAGACAATTGACTGGCTTTGGGCGTGACAGAATCATTGAGAAAAACTGAAGACAGGGTGAGATGGAAGACAAATTTTGATGTGTTTGATGCACCGCCAGCTTGATGAAATCATTGAAATGTACATAAGCTTAGTTCTTCCCCACTTTTGAATATTTGTTCAGTTGGTTCAGGGGGATACAAGGGAAGATTTACAGCAAAAGTGTATATTTAGTATTTGTTGTACATTGCAATAGAGTTTATATATGCTCAAGTATTTCAGTGGATTGCCAAATTCTTATTTTTTGTTTATTTAGCATGATGGAACACTTTTAGCTAGTGCTGCTATTGATTGTCAAACAAGGATATGGAATAGTGAGGGTAAGTATTTGATTATTTGGTTAATGTGCATATTATGCACAATACATAAAGGTATGCCCATTATAGATGATCGTTGATAACTGACCTCCTAAACACTACTATACATCCCTATGATAACAGGGCAGTGATATCGCAACCAGGTCTGTGGCAATAACGTTTAGACATGAGTCTTGTTTTGCATAGGGTGGGTCACTAGATACTTTAAGTTGGACAAAGAATTGTAAACAGATAAGGTGAAGTAACTGATTGCATTAAATAGCATCAATAGCATTGCGATCCTACACCACCAGTATAAAGTCAAAACTATTTTTAAAAAAGTATCTTGGCAGCTTGATATGTACAGATTCTTGAAGAGTGAACTGCTTATTTAGTCTTAGCAATTCTGTAATTGGAGGGTTTTTACCACTTCCACTTTTGACTTGTGAAAGTCACTCTTTTTGTAAAAGGATCATGCATATCAGCTGAATGAGTCTCAAGTCAAGCAAAAATCAAGAAGAACTAACAGGCTGCAGTATAGAGATTTGCCAGAAGAGGCCCTAGCCGGTTTTTTTGATAATAGATTTTTCCACTTGCCGTAAAAATATACCTTGCAAACAAGGCTTGCACATATTCACCAGTGATGTAATACATAACCAGATTGCTACAGAATTTTTTGCTAAACAATGATACTGATACTCCATTTCATCATCTTCTTTTTTAAACTCACCAAATTACCTTCAATTACCTTTAGTAGGCCAGACACATTGTTGTGAATATTCGAACTAGGTTCAAATCGTTTGCAGTTTCAAATTTGGTCTTATAATAAAAACTGACCTGGCAAGAATCATGAGCCATTAAATCTCCTTAACAAAAGTTCAGAAGATGCGTGTTCTACTGCCCTCTCTGCAATTTCTCTATTCTGTGAACAGACGTCACTTTGTAGCTTCAGACAAGATCAATTTTATCATTACTGATTGACGTATAAGAAAGAAGTTCTGATTTAAAAATGCTCAGTAAGACAAGCAAAGATTAATTACCATGGAAAGTGAAGGCAAAATGGGTTTTTCTTTCATGCACATTATAAAATGCTGCTTCTTTCTTAATTCGTGAAAACTTGCTTGAATGGCTATACTGTGATCATGCTTTGGAATGTACTTTTGCTCGTAATACATTCTTACATGCAAGCATCGTGACAGAATTCATCATGTGTCTACACTGTCCTTTACCATCCAAGAGGGAGAATTGAGGGCAAGGTTTAGTTTAGATAAAGTGCTTTTTATAATGGTTTCATATCAGGATGTATAATTAAATCTTACTTTATCTAATTCTCCTATGAAGGTCAACCAGTTGTAGTCCTACCTGCCCACAAGGGATTAATATTCACTTTGAAATGGAACAAGAAGGGAAACTATCTTTTAAGTGCCAGCTTGGACAAGGTAAAATTCCATCCATCATCTAACGATGAAACAAACTTAGTTTTAAGAACACCTGGCAGTAGTTTCTGCTCAATATACATAAGACCACCTTGTATGCATACATTTCTTAGAATCTTGGTTGTGGAGCTGTACTTAAAAGAAATGAGTTTGGTGTTACGATTTATTATTCTATGGAAATGTTTTTGTTTCTGTCTAGACTTGTGTCTTACATGTACTTCAACTTACCAATAAAAGCACTGAAGACCCCCTACGTTTGAAATTAGTATCTTTATTGTACATTAAGAAACATATTTATAAATATACCAAAGTTATCAAGTTGTAAAAGTCAATTGTTATTATAAGTGTCAGTGGAAAACGTCAGCTATGTGTTATTCGGGCTAAAATATATTTTAGAACCCATCTTGGCTGTCGAAACAATGACGCTATACTTGAAAGGACACGTCGAACATTCTTGTTTACCATTGTTAGAGGTACAGGAAAGTGTGATCTACGCACTAGTTATAATAAACTGGAAGTGGTACAGAGTATAATAAGCAAAGGTGAAGAGTTTGTTTACCCCGTAGGAGAACTCACATCTTTTAGAATAACTTCTGATTATGAGATATCATTGAAATTTGGGCATCAATTTTGAGATAACACGATGCATACCTTTTCTTTGTTATAGCACCTGTATATCCAAAGTTGTTATTTTCTATTGTTGTTTAATTACAGAAATGCATCGTTTGGGACACAAATAGCTGGGAGGTCAAGCAAGTAACCGAGAGCCATCAAGGTAATTTACGTCACAAACTATTGTATAAATTTCTCTCCGTGGCAATACCCACATATCTTTCGAGTGCATATCGAATACTAGATTTTTATAGGAACATGTTTGTTTGTTTTGGAAGCATGTTTGGAGGGTTATCTCTTTATTTTAGATATACTAGCGATCCGATTTAAGCGACACAGTAGTGGTTGTAATTGTGTAGCCCTAATGTTGAAGGCCTAATGTTGAAGGAGGGGGGGGGGGATTCCATTCGCCGTCATCCTTCTCTTTCGCTTTAACCAAAATGCCGTACATTGCATAGATTCTTGACATCCTTCCGCACCCCTATTGAGTTGCTCGGAGTTATGTTTTAAATCGTCAGATCGTCAGGACTAACTTTTTGCTGATAGGTTAGTGTCCATAATGGCCCCATTGCTTACTAGGGGGCATGATGGAGAGAAATACTTGATTTCTTTACTTCAGAGTTTTAAGTTGTTTGCTACAAAAAAGCAAAGGTTGCCCTTACTATAATTTTCACCAACATCAACCTAGACAGATACTGTTCAACTTTCTGTAGTATTTAAACTTTTTAAATTTGCAATGGCCAGTAAGTATGGGAATGCTCTCTTCCCAGACTGTTTTATGGTGTTAGTGGCGCCGTGTTCCATTCATTTTTCGTTTCGTTGGGTTGCACCCTTGTGCAACCCAACGCATTAACAATTTTTTCCCCCGTTTAACGTCTTCTTTTCCCATTCATGGAGTTTGACGGTGCCCATATACATGGGACTTGTTACTGGAGGATAGAGCACTTTAAGACCGAATGCCCTTCCGGTATTTGAACCCTGACCCTCTTGACTCTCTTTATCTGAAGACCAAAAACGTATCCACTAGGCCACGGCGGCTCAAACAATTAATTTGTATTTTTCCTCAGGTCCGGTCGTTGATGTAGATTGGCAGAACAACTCATGTTTCGCGTCATGTTCGACCGACAAAACCGTGTGTGTATGTAAAGTTGGAGCGGATAAACCTCTGAAGTCATTCGTTGGCCATACGGTAAATTCATATATTTACTTGACACTGATTTCATGCCAAACCATTTTTTATAACAATTTACAAAATATAGAATGGAGGCAATCTTAAAAGTAATATTAATATATATTATTTTAACGATATTTTACTGTTGTTGGGATTCCCCAAATTTTAACCTTATTCTTTCAATCGCCTGAGAAATTTTGGGAAAACCATCAATGAACAATAAACAGTTTGTAAACAATTTTGGTTCGATTCCAAAATCTTAGTTCTTTATGTACAAGGTTTGTAGAATTTTCGCAGGGTGTTACTATTGGACGGGTAGTGTGGAGAAATCAAGTAATCTACCAAGAATACGCACTGAGATTAATGTAGAAAGGGAAGTGCTGACCAGTGCCGAGAGAAAGCTGATACAATGGTTAACAGTATAATGAATGCTCTAGTTGGGCATGGTTTTTCCAAGGTTTCATAGAGGTCGCCCTTTTAAAAATGCGATATTATATAGATACGGTCACTGGCTTTGAAGAACCTGCCATAATTCCGATTTAACTGACCATAGACTGTTGTATCAAATGTTTAATTTCATCCTATTTGCTTCACTTGGTTACCCCTGTCTTCAGTTGATGTTTCATATATTCCCACGAAAAAAATCAGTATTGTTGCTGGTGTACTTATTTTTTATTGTTATTTTCAGTACAGAATGTAAGATTTACTTCTTTTTCTGTTCCAACTAATACATGGTAGTAATTGTGGCCTGTCACATGACTTGTAGTGAAATAGTTGATTGAAAAATTCAACATGCATTGATTTATTTGCATTCCCCCGAAATAATTTCTCACTTGTTTAAATAAAAGCAAAGAAGTAGGTAGGTAGACTGCACGGCCGAGTAAGATGTTCAAACTAAAGCTCTGAACGCTTAAGTAATGCACCCAAGCCCCTTTCATGCATGGCAATATTTCTCCCGATAGCAAACAGAATCGTTCAAATTTTAACTTTTTAATATCTTGTCTTTTCTTCTTACGGTAACCAAAGGATGATGTGAACTGCGTCAGATGGGATCCAACTGGTACCGTCCTAGCATCATCAGCCGACGATAAAACAGTGAAGGTAGATACATTGATTTTTTCCTTCTACATTTTTAGTACTACTTATTGTGTAATTCTCTAACGATGACAACATGTTGATGATGACGTTGTCTGTGACGTAATACGACAGTTACATACCTTTAGTAGATAAATGCAGACCATCCTTCAGTCTGCAACGTGTGTGTACCCGCGTGTTTTAATAATTCCGAGTGAGCCTCCTGTGTTGAATTGCTGGAGGGTTGTGTTGTACTGGTTCAAATGAAGCATCTTGTCTTCGAGTGTTCTTGCATTTTGGTCTGCACTAATGCATCAATTTGATCGACTAAGAAAATCGGGAGACCAGTAGTTGCGTAACACTATATAACACGAACTATTAACTTTCCGAGCCATTATTGTAAGGAAAACAATGCAACTGTAGTTTGACTATTAGAAAAGGAACGTATCCCCAACATCTGCACCCCGTACCAGAGATAGAATTGATTTTACTACGAAATCCATATTAGGTTTGGATATTTTTCTGCTTGTTATTGTTCAGTGGAACTTTCGTCAACTCTGTTGGCAAACGCGGTTACGTTGAGATATTATGAGCAACATAAGGCAGGGATGTATTGGAAGGCACTTGCTACGGTGAAAATCATGAGAATATTTAAGTTAAAGGAGATGTTTTTTGTCAAACTTGAACGGAGTATATGTTCACACAGAACGTTACTGCAATTGACCACCAGTTTTTAAGCATAGGCGGATAGATTGGATAAAACAAGTTTTGATGAGGAACGAAAGTAATCTCCACTGCCATTTTAATGGGAGGCCGTAGCTAGTGAATCGTAGTTTTACTAGTGCTGGTATCAAGTGTTATGGTATAATCAATATTCTTCTGTGTGGTTACAGGCCCATAATTTCACGTAGACGTTTTGTTATGATACGTCCTTTTCTGCATACTTACGTTGTGTACCACGTGTTGCACCAGAGACAGAGTCAGGTATGACACAGCAAGGCGAAAGCTAGGGATACCTTTAAACGATTTTTGACGTGATAAGAAGGACATGAATGGACTTACTAAAATCTGCTATGTGAAGTTGGCCTATAAGATGGTATTATCAATAAGACAAACAAAAAGAAAGACTCGCAAGGCGCTGGTGTGATTAAGTAAGAAATGGTGTAGAAATCGTATTAGCCGCTACAGGTAGACATGCCCTTCACAGAGCATTTTGGCAAAAGCTGTGACCAGTGTATCGTGAGTGTGCAACTATCTTATGTCTAAATGGTTTTTCTATCGTCCATGCAGATATGGAGCCTGAAGCAGGACTCGCCATTACATGATTTAAACGGACACACGAGGGAAGTAACGCTGGTGGAATGGTGCCCTCTGACGTCAGTAAGCCTACTAGCGAGGTAAGAAAGAGCGATGCGTTTGGTAGAAATTTATGTTAATTTTGAGGAAAGAGATTGAAAAAGGCTTTTATAGAAAGGCCTTACCATCGTGTACGGTTTGAAAAGGAAATGTAACTCAGCTGATCGTAAAACACCTGTACGGTGTATTTATTTTTTCAATATATTTGTTTTGGTGGAATTCCAGGCAGTATTTAATCAGATAGTATGTGATTATTGGATTATACTTAAATTTACTGTTGATTTTAAAATTGGTGTGCTTCATGAGATTATGCTGTTTTTATTCGTCAGTGGACACAAGTACACACACACACATGCATATATGTGCATATATGTTTAAAGAGAGACTAGAGAAAGGTGGAAATGACTCTCCCAGGATTTTAACACGGGGGCCATGTAACCGTTGCGTGCTGCCCTTCCAACTGAGCTATGAAAGTCCAGTGATAACATAGTTCACTTTTCTATAGTTGTTACATTAGTTCTCAATCACCCACAGGTTCATGTTGACATCTAGCTCTACGTAATTTTGAAAAAGCCTCTTTGCGTAACTTGACTTGACTATGGAAGGACTGCCATCTATGACGCACGTATAATTCTCAAATGAGGACTAACGTTCAGTTTTCTCGCTAAACAGGGATGTAAAATTTCACGTGATCATGTTTGAAATGATTCCTGTATTTTTCACGATAAAAGTTTTGCAGCTGATATAAATGTTACGCTTGGCTACATACTTTCCGTCGCGCGTGCATCAATAGCAGTGGCGAAGAAAGAGTTTCCATGGTGTTAAGCTCAGTTCCCGAAAAGAAGTCTAGACTTAAATACCGTATGAATTTGCGTAGATCAACAATTTCATCTTTTACCGAGCAGTTTCACAAATTCTATTCAGAAAAACATAAGGTTCTACTGGCTTCACAATGAAGAACGGCGACAATATACTTCTGTACCATTGTTGGCACCACCCCTGCACAATACCACGCGGACGCACACTATATAGAAAGAGATGGATGGCTGTGAGGAAAGAATCTGGAAATGGTAGGAGAAAGGAGATTTCTTCGACCCCACTGTTCTAAAAACAAGTATAAAGCACTTGCTTAAAACCATTGCTTAAAATGTGCCAGTCTCAAGTTTACAGCATCTTTATGATAATGCCCCTACACCCTCTCACACTTTCAGACTAATGTGGGAAGATGAAGGATCTGAAAATGCAATTTCCACCCATGCCACCGATGGATTGTTCTCGTAGTGGCTTATTGTACTCAGCACGGAGAAAGTTACGTGTAACATATAACACAATTGTATCTACACATTTCTAAGTAAGCGTTGTAGCAGGAGCCAGGGTCACTTCATGTTACGTTCATGACCCAATATAAAATGACGTATATCTCCAGTATCGTAAATTACGAGACAGTAACTCCAGTATTCAAATATTGTTTTGTTCTTAGTGACAGTCGGTAATAGCTCTCATTGGCCTCGTATGAATCGTCGGAGCCAAATGAATCTTGGGCGAGGCTCAAGCTCGTTGCGTTGATACACTATCGGCATATTGCACTCGAAATTTGAATGTCGTTACTTGAATCCCTCCTCTTGCCCCAGTAATATCTTATCTGCACGTGGGAAGGACACTTGATTCCATCTGAATTAAACTGAAAACTGCTTGCTTAGATTACAAGCTTGGCTGACGATAACCATTTCCACAAACATACAAGTAAGATCATACGATCAGCAATATGTAGGGTTACAACTCTAACATGATTTAATTACTCATTTTGTATCATCCAGTGCCTGCTACGACTCTGTTGTTCGTCTATGGAATGTGGAACAAGGGACCTGCCTTTATTCTCTTACTGGGCATCTCGAGCCTGTAAATTCTATATGCTTCAGCCCAGATGGAAGATACTTAGCATCGGGCACTTTAGATGGACTAATGAACATTTGGTCAACGCAGGTACGTACGTTTTTGTCCTCCATTTATTTGCAGAATTTTCAATCAATATTGTAAGAATTATTTAAAATTATGGGGCCAGAGTATGACATTTATTGTCCAACATGTACTTTATACGACTAACTACCTGAAAGATGCCTAACTGGAAAGACATTTATGAAAAATGTGATATATGTGGAATACCACTCATTCAGTTAATAATCAACAGTAAATAGTGACTTAATGCAAGAAAATTAGCTTTTTAGACCCGGTTATGCGGAGGGAAAGTGTGACGTCACGATTTTGAAAATGTTTGAATAATTAAAAAAGTACTCAATTTCCATTTTACCCTATTAGTGCGAGCGTCAATGGGCAAAATTGAGTGTGTTGCCTTTCCCAAAACAGAGATATCAGCTTTCAAAGTTCTAAATCTCTCTAACAAAACTAATGTAGGGAACCAAGGAATATTAACAGAGTTTTGATCAGAGATTTTTGATATTCAAACGCCTCTAGTTTAAACACTATATACACGATAGGTCTGCTACTTTGGGTATCTGCTTATTTCAGGGTTGCCTTTTTTATTATTATTTTTTTATTTTTATGGTTTTATTTTATTTTGTCATTATTATGGTTTATTATCTATGATTACTATATTTATGTCTTATCAATACACGCTTA